>JAOQMR010000001.1:23354821-23404980 GCA_027563865.1 Erythroxylum pelleterianum | reverse complement strand
TTTTTTGTTAAATTTTTTATATAAATAATAATTGAGAACGCTAGGATAAGGATAAATAATTGGGCAAAGCAATCATATGCGATGCCCTCATCCTAAACCTTCTGTCCCTAGACCCCAGGTCTAAGAAGTGACCCAAAGGGAAGGACAAGTCCACAGAAATGGAATGGAAATGACCTCACTCTGTGAAATCCTGATTAGGGGAGACTTTCTAATCAATAATGTTTTCGTATTAAAAAATCCAGGGGAAAGGATAAACAAAAAGGAAAGGAAATAAAACGCCAGGAGAGTCGAGACACGTGAAAGATCAACAAACCAAAGGAGAAAAAAAGCCAAATGAAATCCATTTTCAAGTCCGAGGAAGGAGAAACGGAGAAGCAGCAAGTAGTATTCTCTGTTGGAGGAGTAGCTCGACTTGCGTGGCGCTCAGGCTAATGGCGTATTTACGACGTTTATTTGTTAGTGACTCGCCGGAAAATAAAACAACTTCAATCTCTTTTTCACAGTGAGAGAACGCCGATCTAAAAGTCCCGCTTTTTCACTTCTCTTCGACGTTGCTGAGGAAGAACTCGAGGTCGCAACACTTATACGTCTTCCCAGTCACCGTCAACCGTACCTACTCCACCGCCTTCAACTCCGTCTACTTCCGATGGAACCGGTGTTAGAGACGAGAAGAAGAACACTTCATGCCCTCTGTCTTTGTCAAGATCACCACCTCCAACTCACCCCCCTCCGATGCACCCCCTCCGACGCAGTCAGCTCGTATGCTTCTGGTCCACCAACGGTTCTTTTGTGTCAATAACCGGACCGGACCGTACGGTCCGACCCAAACCGCGCCGGTTTTAACATATAAAGGTTATTAATAACAACCGAACCGGACCACCGTCCGGTTCAAACATTTTCCGGTCGGACCGGACGGTCCGGTCCGGTTTTTCAAACCTTGGGTTTCATCCTTTCATGACTGTTTAGGAAAGGTTGGTGTCGGCAAGAGTTAAAAGACAGGTAATCTGCAAGTGACAATCATTGGGTTTTAAGGAGCCTGACCAGGAATTGGATCGATCCAACTAAACTCATGTACAGCTAAAACATCCAACCTCAATCCAATATTTTAAGACAATGAGTTACGTATTTACTATTTAGTATCTCTCCAAATCTTAAATACTAGATTTGTGAGATTTGTATGGGGTGAGTTTTATTTACTTATTGGTGGTAGCTCACTAAGTCAAGATTTCTTTGATTGCCCATAAGTGTAAGTTTTAGTGACCTATTAGAGAAGTCAATTTCTGATGAGATAAATAAATTAATTTTACCCTTTTTTGCTACAAAGGGGTGTTGCCGTAAAAACCAGAACAGAGATGGAAAAAAAGATAGGTTATTCCATTGTTTTGGCATCTGAGATGACAAATGTTTAATGAGATAATCAAGAGGAAGCGGATTATCATCGACAGGCATTCGATTTTGGTATCTCTTGAGTTTATAAAGAGTACTAAATTGATTAGATTTTTCAATTTTTACTAGAACTTAGAGATAATTGTACTTGTCGTTGAGATTATTGTTGTTGGTTGCTGATTGTACTCTTGATTATTAAGTGGATTGATTTTAGTCCATGAAGATTTAGATCATGCTTTTTCCCTTAGTTGAGAGAGGTTTTTCAATTTTGAGTAGGTTTTTCAATTTTTACTATAACTTAGAGATAATTGTACTTGTCGTTGAGATTATTGTTGTTGGTTGTTGGTTGTTGGTTGTTGGTTGTTGATTGTACTATTGATTATTACAGTGGATTGATTTTAGTACATGAAGATTTGGATCATGCTTTTTCCCTTAGTTGAGAGAGGTTTTCCACGTAAATTGCGTGTGCATTGATTTAATTTTTTACACTTTATTTCTCTTGCTATTATTGTTGTTGAGATTATAGTAATTTTCCCCAATAAGTGGTATTAGAGCTATGATTGGAGTATCCTTGTGTAGGAAAAATTGCTGCTTATTTGATTTAGGGAGGAATTAGTGTGAAAAGAGAATGCGTGAAAATAGTACTTCCAAATTTCACTTTCCCTTGTTTGATGGGAAAATAAATTTTTGCGTATGAAAGAGTATTATTGAGAACTTGCTGGTACAACAAGATTTAGATCCAGCTTTGGAAGCGGACAAGCCAGCAAGTTTGAATGATGCCAAATGGGCATCGATGAAGAAGAAGGCGGTTAGTACGATTTGGTTGATTATAGCTCCAAAGATCTAGTACAAGTACTCGATTGAGATGAATCAAAAAGCTTTGATGGATAAGCTCCAAATTATGCATGCCTCTGAATCGTTGACTAACATCTTGTGCTTGAGATGAGCGTTGTACCAATTGAGGATGGAGGAGGGTACAACCTTGAAGGATCACATTAATTTGTTTAACCAACTAATAGCCCAATTGAAGAATGCAGATGAGAAGATCAATGATCAAGACAAGCTCTCTTATTGTTGGCTTCACTACCTAAGTCCTATCGGCTCATTATCATGACATTGCTTGTTGGTAGGAAGAAGATTACGCTAGATGAAGCTATGGTGGTATTGAGGGAGAACAAAAGGATGATGACACATATTGATGGAGGTTTTCCGAGTGATGGTGATCGAGCACTAGTTGTGAGGGAGTTTGAGAGAGGGAGGAATCAAGAGAGAAGGGGAGATAACTCAAGGAATAGTTCGAAATCATGCACGAAAGACTTTAGTAACATGAAGTATTACTATTGTAAGGAGAATAGTCGCATCAAAAGTTGTTGTCCAAAAATGATGGAAGACTTTAAGAGTCTCCATTTGCTGCAAAAGAAGAAAGGCAAGACTAAAGTAGATGATGGTGGTGATTCTGCTAATGTGGTAATAGGCGATAGTGATGGTGATTTGTTATTGGCTACTCATGGTGAGGTGAAGAAGGGCTAAGAAAGTTGGGTGTTGGATTCAGCCGCGTCGATTTATGTTTATAGAGACCAAGTTTTGTTTGATACTTTGCGCCAAGATGGGGAATATGGCCACATCAACATAATGGGTGATCAAAAATTGAAGATCCAAGGCATGGGGACCGTAAGGATGAAGCTCGATGATGGTATAACCGGAACCTTTCACAAAGTGAGGTATGTGTCAAGTGCTCGTGCTAAGCTTATTTCCTTGGGTGAATTGACAAAGTATGGTCATGGATATGTTGGTAATGGGAGGTGGTGCAAAGTGTACTGCAGTGCTTGCTTGGTGATGCAAGGCAGGAAGGCCGACAATAACATTTGCTATATGAAGGGCCATTGCATATGGGGGGACAAGGTCGTGAAGAAGAAGGTCCAATTCTAAAATGAGGTGGAGGTGTTTGGTGATTTGGGTCAAGGAAGGAATATGTTGGATATCTCCTCAAATTTCAAATACTAGCTATGTCAGTTTTGCAAGGTTGGGCTTTATTTTACTTATAAGTGGTGACCTACTAAGTAAAGAGTTCTTTGATTGGCCCATACGTGGTAGGTTTTGATGGGTTATTGGAGAAGCCAATTTACGATGAGATAAATAGGTTTTACCCTTTTTTGCTATAGAGAGGACGATTGTCATAAAAAACCAAATCAGAGGAGGGGAAAAAGAAAGGCCTACTCCATTGTTTTGGTGTGTGGGACGACATCTATTTGGTGAGATAATCAAGAGGAAGCGGATCATCATCGACAAGTATTCGGTGTTAGTATCCCTTGGGTTTGTAGAGAGCGCTAAATTAATTAGGTTTTTCAATTTATACTAGAACCTAGAGATAATTATACTTGTTGTTGAGACTATTGTTACTAGTTGCCGATTGTACTCTTGATTATTATAGTGAAATGATTTTAGTCCGTGGTGGAGATTTGGATTGTGTTTTTTCCTCTAGTTGAGAGGAGTTTTTCATATAAATTGCGCGTGTGTTGATTTAGTTTCTTGCACTTTATTTCTCTTACTATTATTGTTGTTGAGGTTGTAATTTTTCCCAACATTATGAGTGTTAGTTTTATATATATTCACTTTATCCTTGTATCTTTTTCCGATGTAAAATTACTCCACTTATGAATTTCCAAGATCTCCCCCTTCACAAGTAGATAGTCCTCAACTAATAACTAATATGAAGTCATTTGGGTCATTCCATGAATCACCCATTCATCTGACTTAAATTCATGGATATTTATTTATTGAACTTTATTAAAAACCTAATTCTAATACCAATAAAGGATTTTTTAGGGACCTTTGAAAAAAAATAGATCAGATCCAAATAAGTCTATAGACAACTAAAACCTCATATCTCAACCAAAAACTTTAAAGAAATGAGTTATGAATCACATTTTTATAAATAAATTCACTCCGTCTTTTTGTTTCTTTCCGACATGAAATTACCCTACTTGTGAATTTCCAACGTAATATACCTCCTTATAATGAATAAAAAAGTGCAAAAATAAGAGTTTACTTAGATATTTTATAAAATGTTGAAGTAAGAAATACAGATTGAACCAATCTTGTTAAAAGAATATTGATAAAAAAAACTTAATTTTGTTATGATTTAGGATGTTATTAATATTATTTTGAGAATATTAAAATATAATGTAATATTATAAATAATAAAATGATATTATTTTAAAAACTTAAATTGAAACAATATGTCAATATCGTCTTAAAAAGGGTTCATGTCATTCGGCCTCTGTTTCGGGCTGGCCCAACCTGTCATGCCCAAGTTCGGTCTAAAGTTTAATTAAATTACAGTAAAACCTCTATAAATTAATATTGTTGGGATCATGATATTTATTATTTTATAGAGATATTAATTAACTTATAAATTAATATTTATTAATTTAAAGAGATTTTTGTAATTAATTGAAGTTAAATTTTGATTACATCAAAAAGCATTGTATCTTAGAAAAATTCATGTTTCATATTAATTGAATGAATCTAAAACATAGATTCATTGTATATAATATTAATGAAAACTAATAAATAATGTTCATTGTTTCTTAATAATTAAGTATTATTCATTGTATTTTTACTAAAAACATTCAATGTATATATGTACGTATGATGGAGATAGAAAATACTTTATAAACAAGATAGAAAATTTCTTGAAACCACACCTAACAATGGCTCCTCATCTAAAAGGTGTCACGAAATCAACAATGACGGATCAAATACGCAAAGAATTATGTGAGTACAAGAGAGATCATTCGACATGTACTCAAAAAGATTTGCAGTTATGGCTTGAAGAAAAGTTTCATTTGAAAGTTATTCAAGATACAATCTCAAACACACTCAAATGATCGGCTGTGTATCTTTTGACTAACCTAGAAAAAGAAAGGGATATCAAGCGGCACAAACCAACAAAATTTTCAGATATGGAGAAGGTTGTTTACGAGTGGTTTATCCAGTACTAAGATTGTGTCAATATGACCAGAGAGCTAATTTTGGAGAAGGGAAGAGATACAACGAAACTTCTATACCCTCAACAAGATTCTGAGCACAAATTTTCTCAAGATTGACTTGAGAAATTCAAGCTACGATATGGTATCAAGTCATTTCATCGTTTCAGAGAGAGTGGTTCGGTTGATATACAAGACATGAAGAAGCAATTGGAGTCTATAAGGGAAAAAATAGATAAGTTCTCTATGAAAGATGTTTTTAATACGGATGAAACTAGTTTGTTTTACATGTTACAAGCTGATCATTCTCTTGTTACGAAGCAACTTGAAGGAAGAAAACAAGAAAAAGAAAGGCTAACAGTTGTTATTTGTTGCAATGAGGATGACTCTGAAAAAATCGCTTTATGGATTATTGGAAAATATGCAAAGCCACGTTGCTTCAAGAATGTCAACATGAATAGCTTAAATTGTCATTACCATGCCAACAAAAGAGATTGGATGACAAGTGTGCTCTTTGATGAATATGTCCGTTGGTTTGATAAAAAAATGCATGGTAGAAGAATTTTGTTTGTGGTAGATAATTGTCCAGCACATCCAAGATGTGAAGGGTTACATAATGTTGAGTTGTTCTTCTTGCCACCCAACATGACATCAAAAATTCAACCTTGTGATGCTGTAATAATAAGAGTTTTTAAGATGTACTATCGTAGGGGATTTTACCTTAGGATTTGTAGAAGGCTATGAGTTGGACAATCTGATCCATGTAAGATTAATGTTTTAGATGCTATCAATCTTGCAGTCTCAGCTTGGACAGTTAATGTTCAGCAAAAGATAATAGGAAATTGTTTTCAACACTGCAAAATTCGTTCAGGGGATGAAGTCTCAAGAAATTTAGATGAACCCACTTGCGAAAACGACATTTATGAACTTAAGCTCATAATTAATGGTCTCAGCTATCACAATAAAATAGATGTCAATAAATTGGATTACCCGGGTGAAAATGATACATGTTTAAAAGTCCAGAGCTTAGAATAAATTGTGGCTACTATCTTTGAAAATAATGTTGATGATGAAATTGAAGACGATACATTACCTTTGGAACTAGTTACCCTTGAAAATTTTCTTATCGCGTCTAGAACTCTTTATAATTTTTTTGGTGCAGTTTGAGAACACAATACTAGAAATTTTGGATGTAATAAGAAAATTTAGAGATAAGCTCCAACTAGACTTAAAATTTAAGAAAAACCAAACAACACTAGAGTCATATTTCACTAAATTATCTTAGTTATATTTGTGTAAGTTATATAATTATTAATTTATGATATTAATAAGACTCTATATTTACGCGAGGGTATTTTAAAAATTATCTTATTGTCTTATCTAAGAGTTGCTGTAAATCTTAACCCAAGGCAAGCAGTGAACCGAAATGTACATCGTTGGATCACGAGCAAATCACGTGACAAAATCTAGACATGCGTGAAGTCTTCACTTATCAGTTCAGTTGTGTTCCTCTGAGTGGGATTGGCTTAATGCCCATGAAAGATGTGGCTTTGTCTTAACCATCTCTATCCTCCACCATTGCCACCGCCACCGCCACGTAAAACCCTTCTACAGCCCTCTTCTTGGCCAATTTTCCCTATCCCCAGAACCCTTCTCCTCCACTCTAACCTCCCTCTTACGCCCTCTTCCAACTCCCACATTCGCTGTTCCGTTAACCACTCCAATTCCGATATTCAGAAACTACCCCACTCCGCCATCCAACGTATCGCCGAAAAGCTCCGTTCCCTCGGCTTATCCGAGGAGAAAGGCGATAACTTGCCATCGGAAAGTGGTGCAAAAGCTGCTGGAGAGATCTTCGTACCGTTGCCTCACCAAATTCCCAAGAATCGGGTCGGACACACGTTGGACCCCAGCTGGAGCACGCCGGAGAATCCTGTTCCGAGACCCGGATCAGGGTATGCGATAGCGAGGTACTATGAGCTGAGTGATGAGATAGAGAAAGAGAGAGAGAAGGCAGCAAGTAAGAAGAAGGAGAGAGTTCCAACTTTGGCGGAGTTGACTTTGTCGACTGCAGAGCTAAGGAGGCTGAGAACTATTGGGATTGCGGAGCAAAGGAAGTTGAAGGTTGGTAAAGCTGGAGTTACTGAAGGCATTGTGAATGGGATTCACGAGAGGTGGAGGAGGGAGGAGGTAGTGAAGATTGTTTGTGAAGATTTTTGCAGGACTAATATGAAGAGGACACATGATTTGTTGGAGGTTAGGACCTTGATCTTTGGAAATTATGATTTTTAAGTGGGTTTCTACTTTACTGGTGATTCAATTTTGTGTTCTGTTTGTATGTCCTTGTTCTGGTTTTGTTTGATTTGCCTGTAGTTTGAGTGTCAAGTGAGCTCGATAATAATAACAAGAATGCACTCTGGATTAGAAGGTTTGGAATATAGCAATAGTAAATCTGTTGTAAGTTCTTTGTTTCTTATTTGCAGAGAAAAACTGGAGGTGTGGTTGTATGGAGATCTGGAGCTAAGTTAGTTTTATATAGAGGTGCTAATTATAAGTATCCTTATTTCAAATTAGACCATAACTCGACAAAAGAAGCTACCCTGGGTAATGCAACGTGCTCAAATGTTGATTTGGGAGAAACTGATGGTGTAGATAGTTCTGCAACAAGTCCAAGTAGCAAAATGGCTCATCCAACTCTGATACAAGGTGTTGGTTCCCCAAATATAGCACGATTTCAGCTACCGGGTGAGGCACAGCTTGCGGAAGAAGCTGACCGCTTGTTAGATGGATTAGGTCCACGGTTTACCGAGTGGTGGGGCTACGACCCTCTTCCGGTTGATGCTGACCTCCTACCTGCTATTGTTCCTGGATATCGGAGGCCATTCCGCCTTCTTCCATATGGCATCAGTCCTACACTAACTAATGATGAAATGACAACACTAAAGAGGCTTGGACGACCCTTGCCTTGCCATTTTGCTCTAGGTGAGATTGATTTCCAATTTCATGGGGTTGTGTTATTCTGGTTGAACATTTTATTACTTAAAATTTCATTCTTATATCAGGTAGAAATAGGAAACTTCAAGGATTGGCTGCTGCGATCGTTAAGCTATGGGAAAAATGTGAGATTGCTAAAATTGCTATCAAGAGAGGAGTTCAGAACACCAATGGTCGGCTGATGGCTGAAGAGTTGAAGGTTTGTTTAGACAAATTTAGTCTTCTGTTTCATTTCATCTTTATTTCTATTTTTTATCACAAGTCCAAAACAACTTCTATTACTCTTTATCATTCTGTTCTTTTACCATTTTGTGTAGTAGGAAAGCATTTCTGTTATTTGGGAACTATGAGAAAATAACATCTTAGTAATGCCTAATTTACTTGCAAGAATCAAATTGATGCTTTTTGATTTCCTTTTTCTGGTTGAAGTGACTGAGCTCTTGACCTTTTACTTTCTTTAGTAATACAAATGCAAAGTTAGTTCTACATCGGCTGTCAGAATGCATTGGTAGTAACTTATGCTGGCTTAGGCAGATATGCATTTATGATTGTAATTCATTAATAAAGAAGATATAAGATATCAGTTTAAATGGTTCTTTATGTAGAAGAAATTTAAAAGAGATCTGCAAACTTATCGAACAAGTACATACACACATAGATCTAAGCCTCACTATTCGGGTTCACAGAAGATTCTATACTTAATCACTTGTGTTCCATTATTTATGTACAAGTTGCTTAGGTTTCAAATCTTGTTCAAACCTTCTTATTGCATAGCGTTTATGATACATCTGTGTCTCAACCTATGGTCTCAGTGGCTGACTGGAGGAACTCTGCTTTCACGGGATAGGGAGTATTTTGTATTGTATAGGGGAAAAGATTTTCTACCACTTGCTGTTTCTTCTTCAATAGAGGAGAGAAGAAAGCAGGGCTTATATGGGGATAAACAGAGGATGGATGGTAGGTCATCAGCTGAATCTTGTCAGGATATTAAAGATGGGAGTGTGCTTCATGACTTTGGAGACAAACTTGATGACAACAATGACGAGAGCTTCGATCTCTCAAAGCAAAGGAAGCTAAAGTCCATGGAGGCTGCAATCAAGAGGACTAGCATCAAACTATCCTTGGTATGATTTTGGCAAAGGTGGTGAAATTTTATTCCCCATATTAGATTCCATTTCTGTTACATATTACATGTTCTGACAGGCACTGGAAAAGAAAGCTAAGGCAGAGAAAGTTCTAGAAGAGCTAGAAAACACTGAGATGCCTCAAGAAAAAGAGGTTGACAAGGAAGGTATAACTGAAGAAGAGAGATATATGCTGCGCAAAATTGGGTTGAAGATGAAGCCTTTCCTGTTAACAGGTGAAATATGCTCTCTTGCTAGGATATTGTGATACGAAACTCGATAGAGATTGTATAGCTATTAGTATATTGATAGTAAAATAAGAAATAACAACTGGAGCAAGCTCCCCCTCCTGGATTATCCAGGCCAATACAATTCTGTATTTTCTAGAATATCAATGATGATCCCTCCCCCTCTATACCGAATCCTATATATATCCTCTCCTCATTCTCACTTTCTCTCTCTGTAACTAATTTCTAACCTCCAGCCTATGTGGCATTTGTATTTGAATGCCTTAGTGGCTGTTTACTAGGAAGGGTGCTAACATATTGATCACAAAGCAAGTGCTGATGTTTGGTCCATTCTTTAGGAGTACAATGGTATTTGAAAGACCATCCAAACGGGAATACTGCCAGAAAGGTTTCTGATTACTTTTTCTCTTTTCTTGTCAGGTAGACGGGGAGTTTTTGCAGGAACAATTGAAAACATGCATCTTCATTGGAAGTATAGGGAACTAGTGAAAATAATATGCAAAGAGAAAGGTTTGGAATCTGCTTATCAAGTAGCTCGCACCTTAGAGGCAGAAAGTGGTGGAATTTTAGTGGCTGTGGAGCATGTTACTAAGGGTTATGCTATCATCGTATATCGTGGAAAGAACTACAGGCGACCTCCTTGCTTGAGACCAGTTACCCTTCTGAATAAAAGGGCAGCACTGAAGAGGTCCATAGAGGCACAACGTCGGAAGGTAGAACTTGACTTTCCATCTCCATGCCTGAGTAAGCGAGTATTACTGTGCATGCATTTGCATGTTGGACCATACCTTTGACGGGAACTGTCAATGTTCGAGGGATTTGACGTGGGGAAATTTTACTGTTTTTAGGCCTGTTGATAGAATTTTTGGGCTGAAGGACCAGGGACCTAACTTGTGAAACAGTTTATGACTTGAGTTTGATTTTGTGCAACCATTAGAATTAACCTATACTTGTGGCATATTAACTAAATGTCTTGGGACTTCTATTCTTAGGTGAAGATGAGACATTTACCTCGGTGTTTTTGTTTCTTGAGTTTGAATCTTGATCAATAACAGAAACTTTTGAACTTGTTTTCTGACTATTTAAGGAACAAAATGTAGCTAGCCCGTAAACCATTTGACAGCGTGCTGATACTGTCAATGATACTTTCGGGCTTCTGGTGTAGTTTCTTCCTACCACTTGAGCCTCTACAGCAATTATGTTCTTTTAAGTGCATGTTTGCTGCAAATTCAAAATATGTCTGATTTTATTTATTGTACAATCTTTCTCAATGCAGTCTTTGAAACTTGATGTCTTGAGGCTTACGAGAAATATAGATGATTTAAAACTGAAACTGGTGAGTATCTAATTAGTTTCAGAATGGAAGCTTCATGCGTTCATGTTTTATTTATTGTATGATAGATGTGGCTAACAAATAATTTACTTTTCTAACCCAGGCCAAGGAGAATGAAGCACTCAATATGCAGTCAGTTGATAATTCAAGATTTCAGGAGGTCAGCTATCTCTTTTATATACAGACACAGACAATAAGAATATACGAATGTACAATCATTAAAAATGTGTCAAAGATATTCTCTTTTTATGACTTTAATTCGTATTTCATCCAAATTTATGCTCTGTTTTAAATTAACAGAATCAATGACTTTTTTTTTGTGTGATTTAGGTCGAAGAGGATATGAACTTAGCAGATTCTGATGCGCAAGTAAAACATGACTCTGAAACAAGGTCTGATCATCACTCCAATTCGGTTGTTCCTGCTAACAGAGTAGAAGTACAGGTGAGGAATATATGGAATAAAAGTATGCAGATATACTTCATGCTATTTTTATTTGTGTTTGCAGTCTATTGTTGATGGTTCTTCATTTTAAAGTGCTGCCTCTTGTATCCTACTGGTAATGGTCTATACAATCCACATCGATTCTTCTGATGGATTGGATTGTTGTCAAATTGCAAGACCTGCATGGTTTTCACTTTACCTCCAACATGGATCGTCTTTTCTTTTTCTTCTTATGAATCATATTGATTACTGGCCTTTATTATGAAATCTTAGTCTAGAGACACAAGTGGAGCTGATTTGACATTTGATAACCTTAATGATAGCAGGCTAGCCAGTGTGATCTTTCTTCAATTGTCAATGGAGACGAGACTGGCAACACCGAACCTGAGTGTGAATCTACATTGACACATGTCGAAACAAATAATAGTCAGTTCACTGCTAGACCTGCTGATGTGGTGTTTATCCCTGATGAAATCACGGTAATATGTTCAGTACTTTTTGTGTTTGATTACCGTTTCATCCTTCCTCTTGGTCTGATTAGTATCATTGGCGGGGAATTCAGGCACAGGTAAGGGGATCTCCTTGCCTCTCTGATGTGCAGCATGGTTATTCTGATAAGGATGAAATACAGCCAACCATCAACTCAGCTGAAAATTTGTTGAAGGAATCAGTTTTGCATATTCCAGAAGAAAAGAACAGAATGCCGGCTAGGGTTCAGCTTTCGAACAAAGACAGGTTGCTTCTACGAAAGCAAGCCTTGAAGATGAAGAAGCGCCCAGTGCTTGCAGTAGGTAATTTCGACTCTCATACATGGTTTTCTTTGTCCCTCAAAATTGTTCATGTTGTTCCTATGCTTGCTGTTCCTGAACCCTGAAATTGGAAAGTGATTCTTCTGCAATTCTTACGAAATACCAAGACTTGAAATTTACCTTATTTTCTGATATCTTTGAGTTCGGTTTGGCTCTCGTGGAGGCTTTTATAGTGTGATCCAATTATCATAATGGATTCTGTCCACCTTATATTGGCAAGCAAGTGATCACATTTGCTTCTCAAATGAAGTGCTTTTGTTTTGAGGCAGATAGTTGACTCTAGAATTTCTGCCACTTTTCTCATGTATCAGGGAAGAATAATATCGTAACTGGTGTTGCGAAAACGATCAGGGCTCACTTTGAGAGGCATCCTCTTGCTATAGTGAATGTCAAAGGCAGAGCTGAAGGAACGTCGGTGCAAGAGGTTATCTTCCAGCTTGAGGTCTGTGCACTGAATTTTTATCAAGTGATACTTTTGTTGAACTTGAATAAATTGGTTGACAGTCATGCTTCTATAAATTTCACAGCAAGCAACTGGAGCTGTTTTGGTCTCCCAGGAGCCCAGTAAAGTCATACTTTACAGGGGTTGGGGCATTGAATTGGAACCTGGCCACAAGCGAATGAAGTATGCTCCAGATTTGACGAGAACTTCAGTAGGCAGAGAAGATGGCACCGAGCGTGCAGTTTCTCCCGATCTCATGGCAGCGATAAGACTTGAGTGTGGGCAGAAAAACTCGACTCCATCATCTGAAAATTAAGCATTTGTGGAACTGGTTCTGCCTCTACTTTAACCCGTAAATCCATGCCTTCTGGAATGCTAATGAGTGCACTTAACGAAGAATTCATCTGTGATGATTTCATTACATGAATTTCGTGACTCCTATGCATTACAGGTATAACGGATACAAAGGATTCAAGCCGTTCCATTCATGCATTTCATCCGGTGCAAGGTGTCTCGATATGATGAAACCAGCTTCTTTCCAGTAGATCAAGGTTGAGCTGGTTAGTTCAAGAATAAACCAAAAAAAAAAATGTCAGAACACCATCTCCTTACCCGAAAATGTATCCAAATGCAAGTTGTTTATGGAGTTTGTGATCTAGTTCAGGCTTGGAATAGTTCTTTTGAGATTCCATAGCTGGTGCTCCAACCTGTACATACGTTATTTAGCAAAAGCTGAATGAAATCATCATTTCTTGTTGAATATCAGAAAGTCGTCAAAAAAGTGTAGAATATCTGAAAACTGCATTGAATACGATGATGGAATCAATTTAAACATCTATAAATCTTGTGAAAAACAGTTTTTTTTTTAAACGGAAGAAATGCGATGGCTATCTTTTGGATGTTCATTAAGTAAATCATCGAATTGACGCAATAACTTGCAAATAACACTAATTGAGTATTCCGTATTAGGTAAGTTTTATATCACAGGCTCGATTGAGAGAGCGTAAGTAAAAGAATTTGAATACAAGACCTTTTAGTCTCATGCTTTCCACTTTATCAACTTGACGACGGGCCGTCAATGGGTGATTATGGAAAACAGTGTTATAATCAGACATTACTACTAAGTTTGCATTTGGTTAAACTTAAGCCAAAGTCAATAGATTAAATTTAATTTAATCGAGTTTTGAGTTAAACTCGAGTTGACTTGAGAGATTAGATTGCATGATACGAGTTTAATTAGATTTTGAACTAAAGTTCGATTTACTAGTTTAATATAATTTGAGTTATTATAAATATATTGAATAAAATTATAAAAATATAAAGGTAAACTTATTTTAAAATTAACTTTAAAGATTTTTTCGGGTTAGAATTTAAGTGTGCAATTAAATTAATTACCTTAAAATAAATTTAAATCTTTTTAATTTTTAATGAAAATAAATATTAAATATTAAAAAATAAAAAATATTAATTAAACTATTTTTTAAAATTTTAAAAAATTAGAATTACTCAAATGATAGACAAGTTCCGTAGACCTTACTGCAAGTAATTTCTGTGGTCTCTATGAGCCGGCGACCGATATTTTACTTGAAACGAGTGGCGGCTACGGCCTTGAGACACAAAACTTGTAATCCTAAGACTCGATCGAAATACTTCAACTCGGATAGATAAGCACTGAGATTCTTATATAACAAACTGGTGTTTTCCTTGTTTCAATAGATTGAACTGAATCCCACTTCGGCCATGACTCTACAAACAAGCTCCTGTAGCTATGGTGGTGGCATTTCCTCCTTGGTTGCCCCACCCAGAATCTCCCCTCAGGCTCATCGCACCGTGTACACTGTTGTTCGAGCCCAAGGTAATCTGGCTGAATTCTAGTTGAATTTGCCTCCTTTTTATTAAAGATTCTATCTTTATGCTTATATGGTTGATGTACTGGTTCAAACTCTCCCCTTTCTACTGCAATGTTTCGCGTACTGCAAGTAAATATTGGGGAATTGATGAAAGAATTATCAGATAGGACTAGTTGAATACTCTCTTCTGGGAAAGAAATTTGAACCCATATGGAGTTCTTTTTTAGTGGGTTTCACTTTGATTATACTTTTCTCTTGCTAATTGTTTTCTTTCTTTTTTCCAATGCTTTGAATTGGACGGTATTCAGCGGAACCGTCGGATAAGTCCGTGGAGGTAATGAGGAAGTTCTCAGAGCAGTATGCTCGCAAATCCGGAACTTACTTTTGTGTGGATAAGGGAGTAACTTCTGTGGTTATTAAGGTAACAACTAGGTTTCTGTTCGTTAATTGTGTGTTCTGTGTCTATTTTCTATCATTAACCTCTTTGACCATCGTAGCGCAGTCTCATCAATCTGTTAAAACATGAATGGAAAATTCAATTTGCTCGCACCTATAATTTCTATAATTCTTCAATGTTGTTGTTTTTTTTATTAATCTATTAAGGATGGCATACTGTATTAAGATGCTTTTTTGGAAACCCACACCTTGTTGTTATGGTATCTTCAATCTGCTGTCTTTGTTGGGTGCTCTTTACTTTGTGTTTTCCTTGGTTTTGGTTCCTCAAGCTTTCATAAATTGGAAATAAACAGGGCTTGGCTGAGCACAAAGATCAATTGGGTGCACCTCTTTGCCCTTGTAGGTAATTGTCATTTTGCACATCCCCCTTTGTTATCCTTAATCATTGGCATTTATTTTAACATATCCGCAGCAATTTCTTTAATAGGTGATGAGATTTATCGTTTTAGTAATCTTCTGATATTGGCTTTATGGAACATAGGCATTACGATGACAAGGATGCAGAAGCAAAGCAGGGCTTTTGGAACTGCCCATGTGTTCCCATGAGAGAGAGGTAAATGAACCTTTTCCTTTATAAAACATTGAAGACATTCAGTAGATGGAATGTCTTGGATAGTGTTTTGGGGGTTTTAAACATTTTTATTTATATAGAAAGCGATGTTTCGAGTCGTGCTACTTTTTATGGTCAACTTGATTGTGCCTGTGTTCATAAATTGATATCACATCATAATTCTATCCTATTAAGATTCTGTGAGTTAATGACTCTGGGAGTAAGAAGTATTCGAAAATGCAATGTGATATTTTATAATTAGAGCAGTTATTATAACTGCAACATGCGTTAGTTGCAGAAGTAAAATTGTTGAAGAGACACTTAAGTAAATTATGCTTTTGTGGTTTATTTGTGGTGCATATGTGGAGTTTAGCGGACGCTGAAATGCTGATTAGGTTGGATGAAAAGAAGCTGTGCAAACCTGCCTGTGTTATCAATTGTTAATGATTCTTTGAATTTCAGTGATGATCATCCTTTTGGTATATCACGACCGAAACCTGATATAGTTTGGTGTACTATAATTAAAATGTGCTGTGAAAGTAAAAACCATTATGACTTCACCAAAAATTTTGCAAAAGGGAACAGAGATACAGCAACGATAGCTGTAGAGAGGCCTGCAAACAAGTTGATTGAATATCTTTAGTTGCCTGTTGGCATTCATGGTCACCTAGAACCAGAAAGGAATCTTCTAGTTAATGAAATCCTTTATTCGCTACCTTTTAAGTGGTATAAGCTAGAACCATGGCGTGTTCAAACTGGATGATGAGGATGACGGTCCAATCTATCTATCATCTATTGGTGATTTTGTTTTGCTTTTCCATACGTATCTGGAGATAATGGTGAATGCTACCAATTAGTAATGGTTTAGATATGATATCACCTATTGGGCAGAAAGACTTCTGCCTGTAAACTTGAATTGCATGCATCTCATGGTTCAGGAGCTACTTTGGCCTGGTAAACTGAAGTTTCAAGTATTAGTGATATGCCTATTATTATTCATACATGGGGAATGTATCAGAAAATTTTTACTTGCTTGGTTTTGGATAGGCACACATAAGCTTCTTACATTTCCTCGTATAAATAATTTGAGATACCATGCTGAAATATTCCAATACACTGCAAATTTCTAAAACTCTGGCTGATGTTTGCCATCAGTTCATACTCGGTCCCCCATTTTTAATTGTAAGATTGTTTTCGCAGGAAGGAATGCCACTGCATGCTATTTCTCACACCGGAAAATGATTTTTCCGGGAAGGATCAGGTAATTATAAATCCCGTTTTCGTATTTCTGAACTTGTGCTAATATATGCTATTGGAACCTGCAATACGAATGAGTTTATTATGGTTTCGGTGTTTTTAAGGCTTGACCTTAGAAACTCCAAACTAATCAATTATGTCGACACACAGAAAACCATTTTCTTTTGCACTCACTCATGTGATCATCAGTGTTTTTTGCATTTTGCAGTCACATTGTTACATTTTTCTGCGTTCTGTTTAAACATCTGAGAAAATAATTTCCTTTTTCTCTGCAGACAATCTCATTGGAAGAGATTAAGAAAACAACAGTAAACGTGTGAATTTTTAAAGGGTACTTGCTAGACGAGTATTATCTCTGTACTGGGATACTAATCATGTGTATGTATATTACGTAATGTATCCAATTCACAAAGAAATCTGCTGCCTTGCTAGTCCTTTATATTTTGACCAACAGATTCAACTGGCTGTCATGTCCTTTTAACAACAGAAGAGATGCACTTGTTAGCTGGAACTATCCCCGTCTATGGCTACTGTCTCGGGTCCTAATCCCCCTTTTGCCCGATCCGGTTAGATTTGGATATGATACACTGTTAGTTATCATATAAAAGAAAACTACACTTTGAAGATGGTACCATTTAAGAGAATTACCATTTGAAGACTTGCACTGTTTTTCATTCCTGTTCAAAGGCTTGGAATACCTCATCTTCTTACCAAGATCAGCTTTCAGTTTCAGCTTTAGTTTTCTTTTGATCCTTTCTTTATCTCTTTTATGATTCTTTGGAAGGGAATGAAGCTTGCTAGACTTCAATATGATATTCACTCAGAGTAATGAGATTTGAAAACCCAAAATGTTGATAATGACCAAATTCTATGTTATGCGAAAAGATCAAATCTTTAGTTTCATGAACTCCCTAATATAGTTTTATGTATCATAATGCTTCAATAAAATTTATTGTCTAATTTTTTAAAAAATTTATTTAAAATTTGTAATTTATAGGTTATTTCGAATATTTAAAGATTTAAGTTTTTTGTCAAATAAAAAATCAAAAAACAAATATTTTGTAAAACTAATATATATATACGACATAATTAGCAGATTGAATTTTACTTGAATAAAATTTGGTTAGATTTAAATTGGATTTCATTCCAGTTGGTTCAATTTAGACTGGCTTGAGTTATTATAAAAAAAATCATTTTTTAAATAATTAAAATGTTAATTAATCAAATAATATTATTTTATATGGGTAAAAACTTAAAATTTTAAAGAAAATTAAAAAAATCTTGATCTTTAAAATTTTTTAAAATTTTCTTTTATTTTTCAAATTTTCAGGTTCGGTTAAAAAATAAAAAAAAAAAACACATGCAATGTAAACATTAGGCATGGTTGAATCGAATATTATTTATACAAAATTCAGCTTTTAAACTGGAACTGAACTTATTAAACTTAACTTAAAGTAAGAATTTATTATAATTATTTTACATTATTAATTTAATTTTATATTAATGAAATTTGATTAGTTCATATCTGTTATTTATAGTGCATATGTTTTGTTAATATTTTAATAACCGAACTCTTTAGAAGAGATTTTTCTAAAAAATTCAAAATTTTAAGATTTTTTTAAACTAAAACATACTTTAATAAAATGTTAATCATTTCTTGTTTAGGCCGCCACGTAAGATTAGGAACAGGCCCAGCCCAGTGATTGGCGAGAATCGTCGATCCAAACCCATAAGTACTTTTCCTTTCCCCACAGGCACGACGAGTGACTGTGAAAGTGAGCCCTTCTTCCAACTTAGCACTTACGTTTCCTTCGTCGTCTTCCTGGTCTTTTCTTCTTCTGCTTTTTGAACCAATTGAGACAACTTTTGTGTTAAACCTGATTCAGCTGACCCATAAACTGCATCCTACTTCAATCACAATCATCATCAATGATGAAAATATAGAGCCAGTTTGGTAAAACTTTTTTGGGAGCAGCAGTCTTCTTGTTGAAGATCTTAAGGACTCCTTCTCTCTTGGTATAACATGTCCAGGCCCGATGTCACCATCACTCTTGGTCGAAATGGCCGGGTATCCTCTTTAATTCTCTCTTATTTCTCCGAGAATGAATAGATTATGTCTTTCCTTGTCCCTATAGATGGACCATTTTCATTAAAGATTGTTCCTCTCTTCATTTTGGGGATATTGGTTGGTGGGTTTGGTGCTGTATCTGAGATATTGACTCAAGAATCGAGCTTTCGTGGGTTTTGTTTTTGTTTTTGTTTTGGTGTTGGGTATTCAGCAAAGACCGTTTCTTTAAGTATTATCTGTTCTACGTCGTCTTTGGGTTGCTTCCAAAGAATTTGGTTTGCGTCTAATTAGTATGGGACAAGGTTGGAATTTTGATTCTTCTGAACTGGAGTTGTATTTTGTTTGTTGGTCTACTGGAGTTGTATTTTGTTTGTTGGTTTCGATGTTTGCAGGTGGTGAAAAAAGGTGGCAAACGCTCCAGTGGAGAAAGAGTTGAGAGTAACGGTGACAGCTTCTTGTTTTCCACGAGTAAAAGGTGTGTTGGCTTCTGTTGGTACTTGACTAGTATTTATGGAGTTCTTCATAAGTCCTCTGAGAGATCAGGGAATTCCCTGTTTTTGTGAGAGTCTTGAACATTTGGATATGTAACACGGACACGGCTCCAGAGATCAGGGAATTCCCTGTTTTTGTGAGAGTCTTGAACATTTGGATATGTAACACGGACACGGCAAAATGGAGCCGTGTCCGTGTGTCGGACACCCACTGACACACAGTGGATACAGCTCGGACACGTCTGGAGACCGCTCGGACATTGCTTAATGGAATATATGCTCCATAGAATATATGCTCCATGTTTTTTGAGAGGGGCTTATAAAGTATCAAATATGTATGAATTATCAAGATGTTGGAAGTCTTGAAATACATCAATCAATATATATCATATTATAAATTCTGAATTTTTTTTCTTAATTTTAAATTTTATAATATATATATATATATATATGTGTGTCATGTCTATGTCCACCAAATTTTAAAAGTTGGTGTGTCCCCGTGTCCGTGTCGTGTCCCGTATCCATGTCTTTGTCTATGCTTCTTACAGTAAGGAAATATGTGTAAACAGGAGAAGTGATTTCACTCTTTTTTTTTTCCAACATGAATTAGTTGGAAGGAAATGGATATTGTTAATATACAATTTAATTCCTTGTCGAAGTATTATAATGAACAAAGCTTTCTTAGTTAGTTATACCAAGAACAGGTTCAGTTGTACTAAGAGCAGCTTGGCATACAATCAAACTATCCCATTATATTCATGAGTATTATCATTTTGTGTTGGAACTTGGAATCATTTGGAAGGATGAAATAATCAGGTTACAAAATTTGTAAGAATTATGCAAGGCACACTGTACATTATGTAATACAAATTGGCTTTGATGTCATCTCAGGCTTCGAGGAGGCGGTTTGAAATGGGCTCCTAGTCATGATGGAGTAAATGGTAGCATGCTTTGTTCTCTTTTCTTTCTTTTCCTTTCATATCATTTATGATCATTGACTCCAATCTATTGAGATGCCTAAAGGATCCCGGATTGCTCATAATGATCTTCGATTAAAGTTGATGCGCAAAAGGATATCTAAGCAGGCTATTGCTGCTGAAGAGCGTGAGAAAGTGTATCAACAGAGGAAACTTTCAAGATCCACTCAGCATTCTGCAAGTTCTTATGTGCTTTCACACAAGCCTCAATCTAGTGGACGTAATATTCCTGGGAAATTTGTTACCAAAGAGATTGCACAAGATATGCATCAAATGGACTCACTGGGGAGGTTTTATTCCGCGCAGACTTTGGGAGAGTCAAGAGCTAGATCACCAGAGAGAATCTTGAGAGATTCAAGTGGGTACTTGCCACCAAGAAGCTCTGCTGAATTAAGACAAATTGCACCAATGAGGTCAATTCACATGTCAAGAGGTGGACGATACATTGGTAATGGAGTCATTGATAGTTCTAGGCCAACAAGCTCTGTGCCTATTGCTATGAAAGCTACCTCTCAAGCTGGCAATCCAGTTATACGAACTTCACCAATGAATGGCACCATGCAAAATGTCTCATATATGGTAATCTTTTTATGGAATCTTTTTTTCCATTTCTTGCACTCATGTATTTTTATTTGGAGTCATCATCAGGTATCAACCCGAATCAACTTTTTGTGCCTCTTTTGTTTTGTGTGTTTACAGAGAGAGGAACCGTTAACTGTTGCTAGCTTCTTGCATTCACTTGGTTTGGGGAAATATGCTGTTAATTTTCACGCAGAAGAAGTAAGTAGTGCTTTTTTCAGTTATTTCTGAAGAATGTTACTTTGATTATAGTGATCTGCCTTCTTGTATTGATGATCATTGGAATATAAAAGAGATGTGTTTCACTTACGATAGAAAACTAAAAAGCTGTGATAGTTATATCCTTTTAAACCATAATATAAAAATTACCACAAAGGAATCAGACTACAAGAAACAGTGACTCTTAAGCTTTGACGTTGGCAGTTCAGATGAGTGTGTTATGGAAGTTGAAAGGAGGCGGCAGTGGTATTTGGGGGAATGGGTGGTGCGAGAGTGTATAAAACTGGAGTCTCTGGGAAATATGTCTTAAGACTCCTAAAGATGAGTTGCTAGATTGTTTGGAATGTTGCTTGATATGCTTGTTTTGTGGAGGATGATAAAGATGCAACATTTTGGTCTGACATCTTACAACATGTAATATGGCATTCTTTTCTAGTTACATGTTATTACAAGCAATTTAAATTAAAAACTCCATTTATTAAATGTTTTCTTAATGCCTCAATGGAGTTTTATTCACTCGTAGTCATGCAGGTTCCTAGATGTGGCATTATGAGTTTTTTATTCATATGTAGTTTATGGTGGAGTTCTTTTGTCCATAGCAATGTATATTAAATGGTTATCGCTTGATGGATCGGATTCCTTAACACGTAATTTATGATCCTGCAGGTGGATATGACCGTATTGAAGCAGATGGGGGACAAAGATCTGAAAGAAATGGGAATACCCATGGTACTGGTTTAACATGAATTACTTTTACCTTCTACAAAAAATTGGTTTCAGTTTTCAAACTTACTCTTATTGTTACATATCATTATTCTGCAAACAGTAATAACCTATGAAAAGGAACAATCTTGAATATCTGATATGACCCGTAATCACAGCCTCAATAGACAGATTTCATTCATGTAAAAATGAGGGCCATACAATAAGGAGAATTAGAGAGTCTCCTATTCTCTCCCGAAAGCAATGCCAGTATAACTTTTCTTACCCTTGTTCTAACAAAAAGCTCCTATTTATTCTCATCAAGTGTAACAAACTTGTAACAGAATATTGTAACAACCCTATATTCTGTTTTCTAGGCCTAGGTAACTACCCCGAGCCACTTGGCAACGGCTTTGCTTCCCTTCCTTTCTTTCTCGCATAGGTAATCTTAATTGGGGGTCTAACAATATCATGTTTGTGTCCATTTGTGGCCAAAAAGCAATCATTATATAGAACAGGGGAATAAGCATACTTGGGGATTAACAGGGAATACTGAGTGAATGGCTGTTATAATTATACACTACTGCTTTCCGAAAGTTACTTTGTGATATTCACTATCTTTTTGGTTGGGATGGCAAGGGCCGTGTAAGATCATATTGAGACAGTAAAAGGTATCTTGTACACTGAAATAGCACTTTTAACATCCTATAGTTATCCTTCATTGACATGGCCTTTCAAGACTTGTTACTTAATTTCTCATGTAGCTTGCCTTATCTGCAGGGTCCGAGGAAGAAGATTCTCCTGGCTCTCTTGCCGGCCCAGAAACGACCAACTTCACAAATGCATTAAATGGCTTTACATTGTCAAGGATATCCTTATTTTCATTGCAGCAGCTAACTAACTAAGTTTTCCCGAAAATTTCTTGCATTATGTTTTATGATTGTATGTATATCATGACGATTCATCTGGTTGAAAGAATGATGTAATTTCATTGGTAAATGCTGAAGAAGGGATCAGAGGGAATTGAGTAGAGGAGAGCAGCTGAGTAGATAATTTCAGATTGTAGTTGGTCCTGATAATATGATCCGTGTTGAATAGCTTGTCATTGTTGATTTTCCATTACAAAGTGCTGTAGCAAGAAACTGATGTAGGATATATATTTGCATATGAAGGTTTTTTTTTTTCTCAGAATATAGCTACACATTAGTTATTGCTGCTGTTGATTTCTAATACTTTTAACTACATGACATGTTAAAGACTAGGAAAGGCAAATTAGTTTGGATTGGGAGACCCAATGGATCAAGTCTGGTTTGACCAGATTCTGACTCAAGTATTCAAGTCCGATCGAGTTGGAGTTTGCTATTTCTGGGTCTGACCACATATGGCAAATTAGTCGGGTTCAAGCTTTAGTTCGAATTCGAAGTCAACAGGTCAAACTAAGTTTAATCAAGTTTCCATTCGGACATGCGGTCTGGAAGAAGCTCAAGCTTGGAGTGTTCGGGTTCCATTAAGCTTGGATTGGGGCTTGAAAACACTATTATAGACAATTGATGTATGATCATTCTTTCTTTTTCTTAAAGTTCGGATATGCGGTCTGGAAGAGGCTCAAGCTTGGAGTGTTCGGGTTCGATTAGGGCTTGAAAACACTATTATAGACAATTGGTGTATGATCTTTCTCTCATTTTCTTAAAGTTGGCTCATATGAGCTATCAAAATACAGCTTTACTTTAGAAGAGTGTACAAGAATTTCACAGAAACAATCCATTTCCAATCAATTAGAAGACACCAGATGCATTATGAATATGAATTCTACAGGATACAAGAACCTGACAAAGAATCAATTTGACGTCATTGTTGACGCTCTATACTGATTTTGAAGAGAATCAGAAGGAACAGTGAAACTCTGGTCAGTTCCTATCCCTATGCTTTTATAGACGAAGATCTGGAGGTAGGCTGCTCATACTTTCCCCATTCTTTCCTGATTCTTGAAGCTAAAGCAACCAAAAAGCTATCCTGAGCCACGGTATTCTCACTGGCTCCAGAACTAACGTTCTTGCATGAATGGTCCGCTGGAAACCGGTGCTTCAGGCAAACCTTCAAATCACAGTTCTTGCAAGTGCAGCTGTTAGAGAAGGTCAGTATCTCCCTGCAACGTCTAACTGCACAAGATGGCTTCTTCTTCTTTCTCGGGTCGCAGCCTCCAGACTTGCAGTGCTTCTCCAATATTAACTTCTCATCGTCCATGTCTTGTCCTGTAGTCTCAATAGAAGTCGAACAAATTTCACAAACCACAACCTTCCTGTTCTTCGAATCGGGTTTTGGACAATCATGAGACTTGTACGACCAATGTTCTGAGCAGAACGCCTACACCAATCACGGAACACCAATTTAGTAAACAAACAGGTACCCTCTTTTGATCAAATAAACACGACCCTCAACAAAAAACTAAAGATACCCTTTTTCAATCATATGAACACGATCAAGGAAACAACTAATAACAACCCAGAATGATATTAGATATCGACGTTTACCTTCCGGCAACCGTCGCACTTGAACGGCAGAAAATCTAGTTGATGACATTCAGAATGTTGGCAATGCATACCCAAATCAGGGAAAGCCTCTGTTCCTCCTCCCATATCTGCTCTTTCGTTATATTCCCAATAGAAATTCTCGTGATGATTCCCGTTTTATTTTTTGTGGGTATGGAAAAGCTGCAATATATACAGGATTGAGGAGGTGACTTGAAGCCTAAGACAAACAAAATGTAACTTGTTGAGGAGTTGTGTTTCCCGGAAGTCGCAGGAAAGAATCCGGATGGTTGCAGGAACACGCGGTGGAGGGAAGTTGACCGGGTTCCTTCCTGTAATCGTCGTCACCGACTAAGGACCAACCACCCTGTCCCGCGCTCTCTCTCTCTATATATATATATATGTATATCGCTTTTTTTCTCTCTAGATGTTCCTCGTTGTCGTGTAGTATTTATATTCGTATTGGACATCGGACATGTGTGGCCCACATGACTCCTATTAAAACAGGAAACTGCTGCCAAGTCAGCAAACGTCGTACGTAAGGACTCAAGTAGTATTTAGGAAGGATACACCACCTTAATGACTAGGTTTGGGCCCGAGTCCGTCCAGGCCCATGCTTGGTTTAATAATTTTTCCTAAAACAGGAGCTCGGCCCAAAATTAAATCAGACTTTATTTAGTTTAAATCGACTTGTTTTTATTTTATAATTAAAAATATAAAATATGTCATTTTTTCTTAACTTTGATGCCTTCACATTTTTTGGATTATATACCTAACACTAATTTTGCTGTCAACTCAATAAAAATTTGCACTCTAATTATATATTTTAAATTAAATATATAAAACAACATTTTTTCTAGTTGAACCCGAGCTTGGGCAGCTCAGGCCTGCACCAGCCCGAGACCCAACTCTTATAACTAAAACAATGTCATTTTATTTTAAAAAATTAAACCTAAAGCCTATAAAACATGATTCTGGGCTCATGAGTCAGGTCTTTGTCATTCTTAACTATAGGACATTTTGTCTAATGAATTTCAAAAAGCTAATTATGTAGTAGTGAGATTCACGTTGATTTAAGAAATATAAAGATAATATGATGTTAATATGAGACCAACTGTGTAAAATGTATACTAGTATACTTATTGGCACTGATCATAAGACCCACTTTTTAATTTATTTAAAAAAACTAATTACGTCGCAATAAAACTCATTTCTATTTAAAAATATAAAAATATTATCACGTCAGTATTAATATGACATTTAACTTTAATGTGACATTTAACTCCGTTAAATTTTATTATTATTTATGGTTTATTTTAAACATTTTGAAAGCTTTGTGAATTAATTTGAAAGCTTCAAAACGTTAAATTTTAAGTTATATTCTATTATAATTGTTGGAGTACAAAATGTAACTTTTGCTATCATATTAACAAATAACTTAATGTCAGATAACTTTTTACGACAAAATTTATAGTTAAAATATTTTTATGTCAGTCCTTTAAATACTTTTGTGAACATGAACTTAGTATTTTACTCAAAGGCAAACATTGATGATAAATGTCAATTCAGTTACTAGACTAAGTCATTTTTTATTTAACTGATTGGTTGAAACGTCATTATAGCCTTTTGACATGGAGACATATATTTGTAAGGTGTGTCGATCCGGTTACTTAGCTATATCACGTTCTTAAGTAGCTATTAGCTCTATTTATAATTTGAAGGTTAGCGGAATAGTAATTTATTTAAAATTAACAAACACAAAAAAAAATTATTCCCTACCTTTTTGCTTAAGCTACTCATTTTTATGAAAAAAAAATACCAATAGAGTTACTTTAGTCTAACTACCTCAAATTATGAATGAATATGACAATTTTGAAAGTGATAAACTCAGACAAATCCTAATTAAGATGCGGTAAAATTTGGAATTTTTTATAAGAGTCAAATTATTAGAAAGATGCATGTCTTGTCACTGTATTTGCTGAAACTAAATCTCAAAACTCAACGATTCTAGTCTGAAGTCTTTGACTATAAACAAACCTGAAAGTTACATTTCCATTTGTAAAGCAGAAATGCCATTACCTTTTGCAAAGTTCCAACATTAATATTATAATAGAGTGGTCATATACTAACTTCAGAAAAGAACAATCTTCAACTTATTTTAAACATAATTTGGCCTGGACAAACCGGAAATATCTTGATTTATATCGTCACTTTTTTTTAAATCTCGCTCTTTTTTATTTATTTTCTTTTTCTATTTTCGAGAAAGTAATTCCCAATAAATAGATAAGAAAGCTATAATTATAAACCACGATCGAATCTATAAAAGTAATGGTTTATACATTCCTCTTAGTTTTTACTTTAAGAATTATTTTTTTGCGATCTTTTTCTACGAACCACCCAAAGTTTTAACTAAAAAGATGAAATAAATTTTCATTATCTTAATTGAAGCAATGGCTGTGTTTCAATCTTATTCCACTTAATCTTATTTACACATTTATATGTACTCAAAATAAATATATACATAAAATAAAATAAAAACTGGTTAATCTAATCGAAGACATCTAATTTATTTATTGTTCCCTCTTTTTTCTTTAGTTTCTCACGAAGTATTTTAAGAGGGTCCCGACTATAGGAAAACATCTTTAAGTTATCTACACTCAAACTAATCTCCGCTTAAGTTAAATAGGTCCCTTGTGAGAGCCGGGTAGGTCCCCTTGAAGAAAATTTTAACACAAAATTTCATATTAATTGCATAATTAATCAACACAAGTAATTAACCCTAGAATTGCAACATACTATATTTAATAATTAGATGGATAAGTACCTGAAAATTGAGGAAATATCGAGTCCATTGTGGTTTTCTGTGAAGCGGCGTAATAGAAATGCAGAAGATTTACTGCTGCTATTCCGAGCCTTAATCAGCAAAAGCACATACAGTTTTTAATGAGATGACTGTATTTAAAGGTTGGCTAGCAGTAAGGCCTCTTGTGCTTTATAATACATAGATCAAGCCTACCCATCATAAGGAGCCTATAAACACAGACCCAATGACACGTTAAAGAGAAAATTATTACTAACATATAATTAATAAAAGTTTGTATAAAAATTATTTTTATTATGCGAATCAACAATTGTCATAAAATTCTATCACCCCTCTATTTCAATCTCATGAGATGGGACGCAACCTAGTTGTTTGATGCGTGAAGAGATTAAAAAAAGGGGAGCCAGGGAAAGGAAGATGCGGCTCGAACCAAAATGTCTACGGAGCTTTTGTGATGGGTCCTAGTCCTTATAGAGAATATATCACTTTTTGTAAAAGGAACTAGAGATGCCGTACAGAACACTAAAAATAAAAAATTGTCAACTTCAGAATCTTAGCAATTAAGTTTCAATAATTACATTAAAGTTCTCTTTCTTCACAAATATTATATCTTTTTTCTTTTCGATTGAATTATAAAAATTTCAATCGTTTAATTTTTTATTCGATTAAATTTAATAATTTTATTATTAAAATTAATTAATTTAAAATTTTATAAAATAAAATAATTTAATTAATTTTATTTAAGAACTTATTTTTATTAAATTTCAAAATTTTATAATACTTTAATATCATATGCATTTTTAAATTTTAAATTTCTTATTTTTTAAGTCTGATTTTAAGAATATAACATTATTCGGGGGCAAAGCGGAAAGCGACCTTTATTTCTGTTTTTCTTCGGCCTTTTATGTTGATGGCGTCTAAAGCACAAAAGTGCTGATACGAAGCACAGCCAATCAGGAGGGTCCCTTGAGAAGATCAACGGTTCAGTAAGTGACACGTCAGAATTAGCATGAACCTTTAATCAGAGAATCGAAAAGGAAAAGTGGATCTCGACAGCATAAAAAGTTGCTAATGCCGCCCGTTTAACTTTAGCACAAGCATCAATTATTGCATTTGCATGCACATTTCTTCTTAGATTAAATATTTAAAAGGGAAATAGCATCTACGTTTTTTTTTTCTCTTTGACATTTAGTGATTTTTGTTGGTAATTTGCATTGATTTTAAAACCTAACTCGTTTAATCAGTTCTATAAAAAATTTAAAACGTCAAACTTTTAAGTTCAATTTGTTTTAATAATTAAACATCGATCAATTTATTAATTAATCGGTTAATTTTTATTAATTAGTTAGTTCTTATAAACTAAAATATAATAATTAATTTTTGTTTAACAACCATCTTTTAATTAATTCCAAATTCTTTGATTGATAAGGACAATCTTTTTCAACCACCCCCTAGAAGGTGGTCGAGTTGGTACAATAGAGGGGTTAGAGTCGAAAAGTCCTATGTTTGATTCCTCCTACTTACGCGCTCTCGATCGAGCCTATCGTATAGGGCTTGCTTAGTACGGAATACCCAGTTAACATGATTTTCAGACTATTGTGTCAATTCGAAGATTTACCCAGAGCACATCCAAAAGGTAGCAATTGCGGGTTCTTCCGTTTAAAAAAAATTCAACAATATTTTAATTTATTTAAATTTATTCAATATTCAATAAATTTTATAAGGGTATATAAACCATTTAAACCTTAAACTCTTATATTGTCAGTTGAACTCTTAGTATGACTTTGAAAACATTGAAAATTTGTCAAAAAATACTAATTATTACTTTATTTTGGTTAATTACGTGATTTATATATTATGGAAAATTCCCCAAATTAACTAATAGTATTTAAAGCGTCAATTTTATAAATAAAATGGTTAATTACATTATATCTTTTTGTACTTTGACCATTTTTATTTTAATTGTTTTAAATTATCATTTATCTTTTTATAATATTATTTAATTATTATATAAATCATCTTATCATATTATAACCTATTATCTAAAACTTGTCTGGATCAAATGCATTTTAAAATATTTCTTTTATTACACCAAAACATCGTAAAAACAGCATCACTTACCTCGTATTGCTAAAAAGATAAGAACACGGGCAGTTAAGCTTGCCTTTTATGCTTTTCCAATAAAGTTAAAATAATTCGGTTGTTTGAATATGATTAAATTTGATCAAACTTGACTTATTGTTATCTTTAATCTCAAGTCTAATGGGTGAAGTAACCTTATTTGAATCTCTAATTAAAAAAATTGCACGTTTAAATTATAGTAAAAATTGCAATTGATTTTAAAATTTTAAAAATAGTAATTAATTAAAAATAAAATTTTATTGAAAATATAGATATCAATCAAACCCAATATTTATTTTTAATTTACAGTGATTAAAATATCAAACTAATTCATGTTGACACACCTCCTAAGCCTAAAGTAAGGTTGGACATCTGTTGGATATATTAGGCAAAGAGACAAAATCAGGCATCGTCCCAAACCATCGAGACAAACGAGTTCTAATATCATTTTGAAAAGCCTAATTCAACCTAAAAGTTAGCTTGAAAATGGAGATTTACACACTATTATAAATAGCTGAATGCAGTAACACTTGTCTGATGTGAGATTCTTGACAATTCGACTAGTTTAAATGTGAAAAATTGAATCGGTTAACTTTTTAGTTCAGTTTTTAATTTTTCAGTTAAATTTACTTTAATAATTATTTTTAGTTTATTAATTAGTAGATCAATTTTTATAAACTAATTAATTTTTATCAACTAAAATTAACTAATTAATTTTTATTTACCAATCTCTTTTTTAAATTAAATTTTAAATTTATTAAAGGTAGTCATTTTAAAAAATTTTAAAATTTTAAATTATTGCTAATTTATTTATTAATTAAAATAACTTAAATAAAATACTATATTTTGCTAATGTAAATCTTCCAAAACATGTAATGATCCCAAATTAATTATCTGTATTCCCCCAGAATACCCCTCAAGAACAGGTCTTTATCTCTCTCAAGATCACATGATTGATTATCAATCTCATAAATCTCTGCCCAACAAATCTATCCGTGTTTAGCTCCACAACCCCTCAAGAATTGGTCTTTACTAAATTCTGTCCATCTCACACGATCGATTCATTATCTCTACCCAACAAATCTGTACGTGTTTGCCTCGTTATCTGAATCTTTTCTATGTTCTACGATTATGCATCCAACGTTAACTTTTCAGTTCCAGGTTTCTATGGAGATGATTGTTCTTTTAAGCATAAGCAGATAACAGAATAGCCATAGCTATGGAGTTTCAAGAAGCTTTAGTGAGGTTAGTGATTAGTAAACCTGCAAAGAATGGTTTAGACAGAGACACGGAAACAGAGAAGCAGAAGAAGAGGATAATTTCGTTCCCCCGAAGGAGGAAGTGGTCAGTTCCGTCGAAGTCACCGAGACCTGAATCGTTAGAGACACCGAAGGAGTTCCTATGTCCGATCACTGGGTCTCTCATGAATGACCCTGTCATTGTCTCCTCCGGTCACAGCTTCGAGCGTGTTTGTGTCCAGGCATGTAACACTCTCACCTTCACTCCCACTGTAGCTGATGGCAGCTCACCGGATTTCTCTAACGTGATCCCCAACTTAGCTCTCAAGAAAGCCATTGTCCACTGGTGCAAGAAGCAGTGTGTAGACCCACCTAAGCCAATTGATTACTCCTTCGCCGAGAAGCTTGTACGTTCAACAATGGTGAATTCCCAGAAGAAAGTTGATGGAAAAAATGTTGCTGTTACCGAGAAGCCTCAACCCAAGTTAAACCACGCGGTGACTGAACTGACCCGTCGTTCGTCGACTCACTTCTACTCGAGCTCCGACGAGTCCGTCGAGACCAACGTGTCAACACCCCCACTAGAACTCAAGACTCGTCCAAGTTGCTTCTCATCTGCATCTTCCTCGTCAGAAGCCGAAACCTTAAATCCTAACCCAAACCCTGAGGAAGACGAGCTTGTCTCAAAACTCCAAAGCCCACAAGTCTACGAGATTGAAGAAGCATTGGGTTCACTGAGAAAGATCACAAGAACCAAAGAGGAGGCGAGAGTACAGTTCTGCACACCTCGGATACTAACATCACTACGATCTTTAGTCACTTCGAGGTACACCAACATTCAGGTGAACGCAGTCGCATGTTTAGTGAACTTGTCGTTGGAGAAAGTGAACAAAGTTAAGATTGTCCGATCAGGGATTGTCCCTTTATTAGTTGATGTTCTAAAAGGAGGCTACCCTGAGTCCCAAGAACATGCATGTGGTGCAATCTTCAGCTTAGCACTTGAAGACCATAACAAGATCCCAATCGGCGTCTTAGGTGTTCTGCCACCACTAGTCCACTTGCTCCGATCAGAGAGTGAACGGGCTCGTAATGACTCGGCCTTAGCATTGTACCACCTGTCACTTGTTCAAAGCAACAGAGCTAAGCTTGTTAAGCTCGGTTCAGTGACAATATTGTTAGGAATGGTCAAGTCGGGCCATATGAGAAGTCGAGTTCTGTTGGTCTTGGGTAACTTGGCATCGTGTGCCGACGGCCGGTCGGCGATATTAGACGCCGGAGGCGTCGAGTGTTTGGTGGGGATATTGAGGAAGGGTGAGAAATTGGAGTCTGAGTCAATTATGGAGAGCTGTATGTCGGTGCTGTGTTGGCTGAGTTATGGAGGATTGAGGTTCAGAGGGTTGGCGAAGACGGCGGGAGCGACGGAGGTGTTATTAGAGGTGGAGAAGTGCGGTTGTCAACGGAGTAGACAGAAAGCGAGGAGGGTGCTGGAGTTAATGAAAAGGAGGGGTGTGGCGGAGGAGGAAGAGGAGGAGGTGGTGGATTGGGAGAAATTGCTTGACTCGGGATCAGTCACCAACTCGCCTCGGTGTCGACTCGGTGGCAAAGGCGGCGAGTCTCGTACACACTCATCTTGACTCGTTTCTTTCTTTTAAACTTTCGTTTTTTTTTAAATTTTTTATTGCGCTTGTTGTAATTACCGGAGCTTTTTAATGTGATTTTCTGTTTTCTTTAAAAAAATGTACTAAAGAAGAAAGATATTGGGAAAAAGTGATGTAGATATTCTTCCATCTATAAATTAAAAATTTTTTTTTCTCAAAAGTTGTCAAATTATAGTAATAAATTAAAATTAAAAATTAGGCTAAAAATTAAAATAATAAAATTTTAAAATTTTAAAATTTAAAAGTTCAGTCGATATTAAATTATAATAAAATTGGTATATAGTAAATTATTTTGGAAACAATTTCTCTACTAATTAGGGTAAAGTTAGGGATGTCAATGGGTCTCAATATTCTTTTTTAAAAACTACTTTTATTAGATTTTCACATACTCACTTATCAGAAGATTCGTACTATTTGTTGTTGTAGTAATAAAAATTGAATAAAATAAATTTTTAAAATACGATTAACGAAGAATATAAAATTTTAAAATACGATTAACGAAGAATATCATCTTTGTTCATTGAAAATTTGAAGTTTAATTAAAGAAGTTGAACTCAAAATAAAAACTAATAGATTTATTACCGGCTAATTTTTAATAACAAAGATTATTAAAATAAGTTGGTTTAAAAAATTAGATGGTTTAAAGTTTTTACTATTGAACCGATCGGTTCAAAATTTTAATTACCGAATAAAAATGAAATTTAGTTTCATATCTAAATAGTATAAATTAAATAATATAATATTTCCATTACATATCAAACTATAAATAATTTGATATTATACGTCAAAATAATAATTTAATCCTTAAAGCTAAATTATATAATAATTAGTTAAATAATATATATCTACTTTTTTTATACAATTTTCAAAATAAATATAAGCAAGTAAAATATAGAAATATTATGATAAGAGATCAATCTCATAAATCAATGAACTTAGTGATGATCAAACAGATCATGAGTAGACAATCTCCGCTGAATTTTAACTACCTTCATGTATTTTCCTTGGATACTCTTTATTAGGGTAGGGAGCACAAATCTTCTTATAGAACCATATATGTATCTAATGGGATCTACTAAGTTTTGGTTTGGTAAATAATTTATAAAGATGCTCTTTAAATAACTCTAAATCACATTTAAGATCGATAAAGAGATTTTTAACCTTAGGGCGCAGGTGAGTTAGTAAGGAGCTTTTCTAGTTTAAGTAAGGTCGCGGGTTCGAATCGTCTTCCTGTATGCAACCGGTTAAAACTTGGGGCTAAAACTTTGTCTGTAAAAATTTTGAATGTGTTAATTTTTCGGTTTGATTTATTTTAATAACTACCGCTGGTAAAAACCAATTAGGGTTAGATTTTTGTAAACTAAGGACTTTTTCTCGTATCTTATAGTGGCTGGCTTGCACTATGATGGACAAGGTTTGCGTTCTTGACCATTATGATTCTGTCGACACCATTCGCGTTATCGGTGCTTGTGGACATAGCACTTTGTGTGAATGTCAGAAAGCTAGAAAGCAGGGGCCTTCAATACTCTCCCATGCCAGAGAGTCACTTTCTTTACTTGGATGCTTGGTCATGGAAGCTCTTTTTCCAGGTTTTGTTTGAAACTAAACGCCTCATTTGCAGGGATTTCCTCATAACAGAGCAATTCGGAAGTACAGTATACCTGCCTGTATGGTCATGAATAGGAATGTTTGAATATCAGTTGCTGCTTTTAATTGCTGCATTGAAACAGGGCTCCAAGTAGAGTTAATGAGTGGGTGAGGTAAATTGTGACAGGTTTGAATGCAGAAGGCTATGGTGGTTGAATTAGCTTTTTCAAGGAACTGGTGGAGGTGGGGACGTGGTGTAATCGGATAAATGGTTCAGATCTGGACCATATAACGGTGTCCTATTGTCAAGTACGTTCTGCTGTTACGTATTATTCCCGATTGGGATCAACCAAAAGTCTGCTAATCAAATTTCCTGGAGAAAACACATCAATGACACTACCAAGCAAACAAACATCTTGATTTTCATTTTGCCGTTTCTACAATGATAACCAACTGAAAAAAGGAGGAAAGACCAAGGAGTGTTCTGCTTTCTCCTACAGTAACACTCTGCTCATCATCATTTGGTCAAATTGCATCATTTTAGACGGGTGTTTGAATGAGCATATCAATGTATAATCAGCATGTGCAAGGAATAGATAAATGCATATATAAAAGCATGGGGCAGAGTATCATACAGATTCTGAGGAGTTCTACATGTAAATCTCAGGGGGCTTGAAGAATAATCTATAATTTACTATTATAAATACCAAAACTAGCTTCCCTTAACTCTCCTCGTTATTATAAACCTTACCATAACAGTTTGCAACAACGAATCTATAGTTAACATTTAATCCTTGTAAAATATATAATTTGGCTTCACTTCGAGTTATGATTCTTACCAATTACCACCTCGAGTTACTATTACAATCAAGCAGAAAGTACCAACACAAGAACAGAACAGATCTTTTCAGGATCAGGGAAAAGATTGAGACCCAGTAGACATAAAACAAATATGTGTAATTAAGCTTGACTATGACGAACACAGACATGTATACGTATATTCTCAGATCCTCAAAGCCTAAAAGAATAAATGCAGAACCAAAACCCAATACTTCTTCACCATCACTGAATCTCTCTTTTTCCATCTCTCAATCATAAGAAGAAGAAAAAGGAAAGGATGAACTTTAAAGTATTCAGTTAACAGCATCACACCTGCGTCTAATTTCACCTCTCCCTCCAGTTTTGATCCCATAGACGCTAAGCTTCTCCATGGCCTTTGCAAAATCCTGAAAGAACTTGTTCTGATCATTAGCATACATCTCCACGAAAGGCCTGGTTCTGGGATCATCGTACAAATTATGATCCGACTCCAAGAGCCCCAACCCTTTTGGTAAATTCTGAAAATACTTGTTATCAAACACATTGGGGGTCATAATATCATTGAAAACCGATAAAGTTTGGTCTTTTGGGTAATTATCACAAGCATGTTGCAAGGCCTGAGCAAACCTCTGATTATAGTGAGTATCATTATACAAAAAGCTCTTAAATTCCTTGCAATGAGAGAAGCCTATGGTGTGGGCACCACTCAGAGCTACCATTTCCTGCAGAGTGAATCCTTTGGAAGTAAAAATCTGAATGATCTTGGAAAAATCCATTGTGGGTCGTGGAAGATTCCCTTCAACATTGCTGGACTTGGAGATTCTATAATCTTTCCGACCAAGGAGAACTTTGTAATAAGGACCACCGACCATGGACACAAGATCGCGAGTTGCCAGGGCCAAGATGTCGGAACAGGAAACCGTGTTAGGACAAGCGAGCTCGAGAGCAGCCTTGGCGCGGGTAACAAGGTCGAAGGCGTCACCAGGGAGAGAAAGGTTGATGTCGGCGTCGCGCTCGGCGGAGTTGAAAGCGGTGGAAGAGAGGAGGACGGAGGCGTCGCAGCCATTGAGCATGCAGTCGTGGAAGAAGACTCGGAGGGTGCCACCGGCGGTGGTGGGGCTGGTGATTTGCTTGTTGGTGACAGTCTCTTGAATGATTTCTTCGAACCTTGGACACGACTTGGCGTAGTAGTCGTAGGCGAGATTTGACTCAGTGAGGAAAGTAAATAAGGAGAAGGTGAGGAAGAAGAGGAGCAATGCTGGTGGTCCGGCCATGGCGGCGGAGTAAAATGAGAAGGTCGGGGAGAGAGGGAGAGAGTGAGACAGTAGTATGGGTTAGATCGATGCTTTTTAGTTTGAGCGAAGAGAGAGAGCCGGTGGAAGACACACTTCTCCTTATCACCAATCACGGAAACGCAACGCTGGCAATAACTGGGACCCACTCGTGTTCTTGTCTTTAATGTTATTATTTTATTATTTTTATTATTATTACTTCTCAATTCGGTGGAAAAAGCAATAATTTAAATTTTAAATTCATAATTTAGATTGCCGTTGAAGATACAAGACTTCTCTAACAATTATTTTTTAAATTTCTTCAATTAAAATTTTTAAATTAATTTATTTTAAAAATTGATTAACTGATAACGGTAAAACATATTGAGACACGATTAATAAAATACGAATTAATCAAATATTAATTTAGTTTATTTTTCAAATTTTATTTAAATTAATTAATTTTGACATAATTAATAATTTAAAATAATTATAATAAATTATTAGTTTAAAACAAATTTAATTAGTTTAATTTAAATTTAAGAGCTGAAATAAATTGTCGTATAAGATATTTAATTAATTTACGTGAAATATTTATATATCGTATGTTTCATAATTATTTTTAAAATAAAATTTACAAAAAAATTTCTTTTACTCTTTAGATAATAATATACTTAAATGAGATATATAATTAATCCATTAAATAATTGGTAATAATAGATCTAAATTTTACTTTTTATGGTTATAAGTTTAATTAAGGGATTGTTTCAACTTAATAAGTATTTAAATACCTTTATTTGATGTGATATAAATAAATTTTCAACTCATTTAAATTAGTCATTTTACATTTTTGTAATATTTCATATTTTAGCTAACCTAGGTGATATTCTATATATGATTCATATTATGCTTAACATCAATAATAATCCAGTAAAAATTTCAATGACACACGTGGAGTTTGAAAAAGTTCAGTAATACGTAACCTTATTTTTAACTAATTGAGAGCTTGTTTCCAAATTTTTATTATTTTTATTATTATTATTATTATTTTATTTTCACTTGTATTTGAGTTTCTTATTAATTTTGGTTTGTCCTTACTATTATTATTGATTATTATTACTATTATTTGTAATTAATGTTATTAGTTTATTTTAGCTATATCCGGAGATTTGGTTTCCCTAGTTCTTGTATTTTCATTTATTTTATGTTTTATGAATTGTTTCTGTTACCTGCATCATTTTTTTTATTGTCTCATTTGCATGTAAGTCCACCGGAAGCTGCCTCTTTACGATGTAGGGGTAAGACTGCGTACTATCGGACCTCCCCAGACCCTGCTTCATTGTGAAATTTTGGACTGGGTGATGACGACGACGACGACGACGATATGTAAAATATGTGTCAAAGATAAACAAATTTTTTTATTATGTTGAAATCTATGATCTGGGGAGATCCACTGTTACACATTTTTACCTATAACTAATAGAGAGTTATTTTTAAAATGGCACATGTAAAAATAATAACAACAACAACAACAACAAATTGATAATACATCGAATACTTATCTTCGGTTGGCATCCACCAATGGTTCCTGAAACTTTTTGACGATTGTCGTAAAGCTTGCATGCTGGATGAAAACTTGGTGGAAAGACGTGACCGTTGGGTTTCTTGGAAGTTTCCCCTAGTCAATGTTGATGGAAGCTCCAATGGTAATCCTGGTAATGCAGGTTTTGGCGGTCTAGCGCGAAATGAGTTTGGGCACTGGATCTTTGGTTTTTCAGGTTTCCTTGGTTATGCTACTAATATGCTGGTAGAACTTTAGGCTATTTACCATGGCGTGAAATTAGCGTGGAAGCGTGGTTTTAGAAAGGTTTTGCTGGAGTCGGACTCAATAGAAGCTATCAAGCTAGTTACCCAGGACTGTCCTCAATCTCATCCTTACTTGACCATTGTAGAAGATATTACTTTCTATATGAGGAAGGACTGGGATTGCTCTATTGCTCATACTCTCAGAGAAGAAAACACGTGCTGATTACCTAGCGAAATTCGGCTCTTCTTCTTCGCAGTACTCACAGTTGTGGGAGAGGCCTATTCCGGGCATCCGATAATTCCTACAAGATGATATATCATCTGTGGCGGTCTTGAGACCTTAGATTTTGTTTTGATTTTTTCTTTTTCACCAAAAAAAGGAAAGTTGATTTTTTTTTACCTTGTTAAATGTTTATTTTAGCATATGAAACACGAAATATACGAAATAGACTATGAAGTGAAAACTAAAAATCAAAGGGGAAATTCAATAACAACAACAATACTAATCTCTCTCTAATCTTACATTAAAGGTGCTTGGTTAGTTAGTACGGGACAAAAGGCATAGACAGAACATGAAAAAGACAGCATTTTTATATTTTCCTTTGGGATAATATTCATATTTAAAGTTATATCTATTTCTATTTTTTATATATTTATTATAATTCTTATTATCGTTCCTCAATTGAACCAAACACACGCTATTGTAATTAAACATTTGGAATTATAATTAAATTTATATTATTATTGATGATGTTATCATTGTTTATATAAAAATTACAATGCATTGATTATATTGAGCTAGAATAGCGCGACGATGTCTCTGGCATACATTTCGTAACGCACATGAAGGGTCATGGTAGGCCAAGATCTGAGCCAGGGAATTTTCCACACGTATTCATAGTTAACCGTCGGTGATGTATTAGTATAAAACTTCCACGTGATTTCGGGTGTTTTGCGACTAACGGCCTCGTAATCTCGTCGGTCTACTCCCGTCCAATCAAAGGTGAAGTTTGTAGTCGATTTTTATGAGAAAATAAAAAACATTTTAATATAAAATGACTTTTTGTCTTTTTGACTTTGAAGACAACGCATACACATAGAATTTTGTGTTGAAATATTATTGAAAGTCTCGAGAAATTTAATAAATATTTCTAGTTGTCGTATACTTCGTTAAATAATAAGAGTTCAAAGTACATTCAAATTAAAATTTCATAATAAATTAAAAAGTTTTAATCGGTTCATTTAGTTGAATTAACGTAAAATAACAATAACAACAACAATACTCACTAAAATTTTCACTGAAAAGCAAACTCTAGAGTCTAGAGAAGTTCATTTGTATGCAATTTTATTCTTAACTAATAGAAATATTATTTTCAAACGACATCTTGTTGAATTCATGTAAAACATAATATTAAATTGTAATTTATAAGGTAATTTTTCTTAAATATTACTATTAATTTTTGAAAGTCGAGTTATATTTTATTTTTATTTAGTTATGTATTTATTGTGATTTCATTTATATAAAACAATTTTATTTATTTACTATTTAATCTACTTTACTCGTTTATTGTCACATCTGCATGTCGGTTTACCGGAAGCAATCTCTCTACCATCAAACCTCCTCAAATCCCACTTTATTGTAAGATTTCAGACTGGATGTGATAATGATGATGACGGCGATATACCTATAAAAGTAATAATATGTATTAGTTTACATAAGAGTATTAATTTGGAAACAATTTCTCAATTAGAACTAAAGTTGCGCATTATTAGACTTCTCATGAGTGTTGTTGTAGTTTACATAAGAGGGTTAAGATATATTTCAATATTAAAAAAATGAATCTTAAATGACAAGAAGTCCTATCTCTTAATATTATTGTTTTAAAATCGATAAAACAAACTGTTTAATATTTAAAATATTTAACCAATATTAGATTATCATCAAATCAGTTAAAGATTAAATACAATTAAAGAATTTGAGATATCTTTAAAAGAATTAATAATTTAATTGAAAAAAGATATTATTAAATGAAAATTATTGATTTACTTTAGTTTATAAGATTAATTAGTTTACGCAACGGGATCGATTAATTAATACACTAATTATTTTTAACAATGAGAATTATTAAAATAAATTGAACCGAAAAATTAAAAAATTATCTGATTTAAGGTTTTATAATTAAATCGGTAGAAAATTTAGCATTCTTTAATATAATAATTCATTACAACGACAACACTTTAGATGAATCCAAAACTTGTTACGTGGTCCTCATCGGACTTTCCACTATTAACGCAAAGTCCTAACATTACCTTGATGTTTTTACGTGCATTAACAAACTGTCGGCTGGGGAAGACTGATGAGTCTGTGTTATCGATCTTGTGGAAGCAAAATGTGTTTGTATATGTATATTATAAAGTAGAAGGGTGAAAACTGAAAAAGACAAGGAGAGAATCCTAAGGGCATAAACCAGACAAGCTCCCAAAGAAACAGAAACTGTGGGGTTTGAGACAAAAACAGATAAGATTAGGTGTGTTAGGCATGAGCCAGTTGGTCCCAGACTCCCCAGTTGGTCCCAGACTCCTCCATGTTTATGCATTACGTGTAAGGATGGCAATTCGACGCAAGCCTGGTCCGGTGGGTTAGACCAGGCTTGGTTAACCACACCTCAGTCGGTCTGTAGTTAAGATTGCTCAATATGCTTGGGTAACCACACCTCAGTCGGTCTATAGTTAAGATTGCTCAATATGCTGTTGGTTCAGTTAGCCTATTTTAATCTTGCCCCAAAAGGTGAAATTAGTCACCCCAGCTACCCCTACACTCGGATCCGACCAGATAGTGAGGGGTTAAACTACGGTTTGATCTCGGTCAACCACTTAGCAGAGCGGCCCATGTGCTCCCGTTACCGGGAATCGAACCTTGGTCCTTGTCCCAAGTTACCCTGCTAGATTGCCAACCGAGCTACCCATGCTACATAATCTCTAATTATGTGGTGTGTTGTTTTCTTCGGGTCTTGAGTTAAAAGCCACTCTTTATATATATTTTTAATAAAAAAGTGAAAAATTTATAGTCGTTATTGTTTAGATACATACTGGATAAATTTCTAGATTGATGCAATAATCTGTAAATTACGCTAACTAAGTACTCCGCACTAGACAAACTCTATATGACAAACTTAATCAAGAGAGTATAAATAAGTACATTTGAAGACAGGACTTTTTGGTCCAATATCACCCACTCTACTACTCTGCCAAATCGATTATTTGTGAGTTATTATGTATTCATAAAAAATTATTATTTTCTATATATATACACACAATAATTGAAAAAAGATCTAAAAGGCGGATAAAAAAAGAAAAAAACTTCTTTTTCATAGTAAAATTGCCACATTCAAGATAAAATATTTGATGGAATTCTATCTTATAATTATAATTTTTGGGCCTAAGCCCAGCCCGGACACTGAAAACCCAAATTGCTTCTATGCCAAGGCCGCCATGCAGCCGGCTAGGTTCAACACGAGTCACGACAACAGAACGCATAAAGACAAAGCCCAACATAAAGTACCAAATTTAGATTTAAAGTAGAGTTCAGACATTTATAGAGATAGTGAGAATCTGATGCAATCCCATTTCAGCTTCCACTACTGCTAGTAACATCCGTTCTTATACTGCCTGTATCTTCCATTCTTCATGAACTCAACGATTGGAGAGGTATGAGTTGGTCCCATAACTTGCTGAAACTCTTTCCACCATGTCTTCATGAAACTGCTTTGCTCCAGGAAAATCTCAGGAGAAACTGCATAATTGTTAATCTGCTTCATTACGTACTCCTCAAACCACTTAAGGGACTCCATTGATGATTGTTTCTCTTGGTCACTGGATGTTGCATCCTTCAACAGTTTGCATGAAATGATAGCTTCTTCAACCTTTGCCCAGAAACAAGAATCTTGTGTCAGCATACCAGCAATCTTTTTCTTCTTCTCGTCAGATGGAGGATTAGTGGCTGTACCATCTCTATCCGGATCATCCTGAACCCATTTCTCCAACAGAATGTAGTGCTTTGATCTTCCATTCTTTTTGTAGTCTCTTCTGCCACTTTCTCTGTAGAATTCAGCTATGTCGAGCGGTTCAACCATTCTTCTGTAATTTGTTCCAGCATACAGATGACCTGTTCTTATTCTTGCCATTTCCTTGCGGGGGATCTTCTCAGCTTTCTCAACAATATCTTTCCAGTAGATTTCCAGAAATTTCTTGTACCTAGGAATGTCGATGATGTCAAAGTTGAACTGCATATTCTTGTAGACGTCATAGTAGCCCATATCACTTCTCATGTATTTCTTCTTGTACTGACCCATATATGTCATTTTCACCTTTACGTCATTTAACTTCTTCATCGGGTTCATATCCTTCCTCTTCTTTGGCCAACAGGCTGTTTCTCGTTCTTTCAGTTTCTTGATCAGGTTGTCGAGGTCACTGGTTTGGTTCTGCTGCTGCTAATAAATTCGATCAATCATTGGTTAAAACACTAATTATTACTGAAACTAGAAATCTGTTAATATTGATTGGAGCCTGGAAAATCTGAAATAAGTATAATAACTTCGAAGAAGGTAACAAGATTTATGTACCAGCATACTGTCATCTCCAAAAACTTCCAGTTGCAGATTTATCCCTGCAAGAAGAGGATCTACAGTTGATACCCTCAGCCGTGAATTTCCTTTCAACTTAACTCTAGACTCGAGATGGTTAACCATATTCCCATAATAGTAGAGCGGAGAATCTCCATTGGAGGCCTGATTTGTGCTTTCCATTCCCGTTGCTTTCAACAATTCTAAAATTGCACTAGGGTCGTCTGCACAAGTACTTCCAGAATCGGAACACAAGATAAATGTACCGAATGGTTTGTAAGGAAGATTGGTGTGTGCCATGAAGAGCCTAGGAAGGTGGTCTTTGTTGGCTACAACATGGAGGAAGCAAGCCTTCCATCTTTCGCATTCAGAGATAACTTGTTGAAGTCCAGTGTCACCGAGCAATGGTGAGCCAAAAGTGACACAGAGAAGAGGATGCTCGGTGGATATCTCATTGAGGATGTCTAGCAGCAGCAAAGTGAAGAGAGAGGCTATTGACCCTCCTAGAGCGTGTCCAGTAATCACCAATGGAGTCTTCAGCAACCATTTACGAGCAGTTGAATCATAGCGAGCAATTGAATCGTAGTACTGAACATAGCATACAAGAAGAAGAAGGAAATACATGAGAGTCCAATCATCCAAAATCTAAAGTAAAACAAAAGTTATGCATACCTTATATATGAGCTTAATGAGCTCATCAACATGAGATCTGAAAAGGGTAATTGCAGCTCTGTGAATGGAAACAGATGAGTTGTTTGAGGGAATCAAAAAGTCAAACTGCTGAAAATTTTCCTGCTTAAGAGTTTGCAAAGAAACCAGATCTCCATCTTGTTGAAGATGTTGTCTTGTCCAAACTGGTGAAGTGACAAAAGCTATGAGGGTGTGGTTTGATTCCTCAACAACTCTCCAGCGAAGAGTCTGTGAGTTGACTTCTGAGTACAAGGACCCGATTGCATTCCAAGGTTGATGGAGCAACCCAGAGCTAACCGCTAGATTTCCTGTCTCTGATCCACTGACAAATCTGTGAACACCAAGTGTTAAAAAACGTAAGCAAGATGAAAAAAAACACGAAACCTGACAAGTTCTAATCATGTAACTTCTTCATTTCCAAAGTAAGAAACTTCCCAGGAACAAGGAGAAAGGAACTCACAAAGTTGGCTGAGACATTTCCAAGTGTTACCAGCTTCAGAAGAAGATTGCAGATAGAAGGTAACCAATCGGATGGGAATAAACAATCTTATAAGGTTGGTAACCGACCTGAGGTGATCCCTATCTAAATTACCCAGTACCAACCCTGTCCAATTGGATCTAAGCCATCGACTTGTGTGGCAGTTATTTTTAAAAATATTTTTAATATATATATATATATATATTTAAGAATTAGTGGTGCCCAAGAATTAGTGGTGCACTGTCACTGGGTCACTCAAAATTTAAAAAAATTAATATTCAGGCTCTCTTATATTAAATTCATGGCTCCGTCACTACTCATTACATAAGCTCTTTTTTAGTTAGCTCCAGAAAATTTCTAAGCTATTGGCCTATAAATAAAGACATTTCCATGGTCATCCTTTAAAGGCATTTACACTTTTTTAGTTGAGAAGTTGACTTGAAGTCGTCTGCTTAATGTGAACAAACCATAGGGAGAATATTAAACTTGCAGAACAAGTGAAGTGTTTAGTAAAGGTTAAGAAGGTGGAGTTTTATTTCAGGACCCTGTAAGGAAAAAAAAGTTTGATTCGAGCCCACTGACTCCACGAAGTTTTCTTTTAGTGGTAAATTATATGTTAAATCTGAATGGTTAGGTGTAGCTTTCTTTGATGTGATGTGAAGTACCACCCTAGCTATTGCTATACTGTAGCGGTCGCTTTTGGCGATTGACAATTTTTCAAAAACGGAGGCTTCGGTTCGAGCTGCTCAGGCTTAGGCTGACTTTAAACCCGACACTAATAATAATAATAATTATTATATATTTGGAATTTAATAATAATTATTATTATATATTTAAAATTTATTATTATTAGTAGTAGTATAATACTATAATGTAGATGTAATTTTTATTACTATTTAGCATCATTTATATTTTTTTTTTATTATTATTATACATTTTGAACTTATTTATTAATGTTATTAATTTTGTTGTTATTATAATACTAGTTATTATTATTATTCGTGATGTGTTTAAAATTGTTATTATTATTTGTGAATTTTTTAACTTGTATAAATCATTGGTAATAAATTTATCAATGAATTACATATTTTTAATTATATTAAGCATTATGGCATTTTCGTTATTGTCACAATTTTTCCGTTCTATCCACTGCAACCAAACACATTCTGTCATCGAGACAGAGACAGTTTTTTCTGTTCTGTCCACCATAACTAAACATCTCACTGTCTCTACTTTTTGTTCCGTTTTGTCTCTAAATTTTTGTTATATTCCATCTCCAACTACCGGAGACAGCAACCATACGCAGCATAATACCACCGAGCATTCAGGTTCGGCGGTAGGGAGCTGATTCTCGCTTAAGGACATGGATTCGAATCCAAATGTAGAAGCGTTAAATAATTTTTATTACAAAAAAATAATTTCATTTTGTAATAAAAATTATTTATGCATATAAATATTATTTAAAGTATATTAAACAATATGCAAAGTACAATATATTAATTATTATTTAATTTTAAACATATGAAACATAAATAAAAATATATTTATTCAAATTTTTTATATGGATTATAATATAAGTAAAAATCAATATAAAAATAGATATTAAAACATATAAAAAGCTAATATAATATTATATAATTTTCAAAATAAACATGAAGATGAGTTTGTAGGAATTATGTGTAAAACATAAGGGCAAAAGATACTAAAAATATGCTGAAAAATCTACTGAAAAATACTTTTTTGAAAAGCTATATCTACTTAAAAAGTGCCTTTTTATTTTACAGTCAAGTACTCATTTTTTTTATAAAAACTTTTGCAGTGAAAAAAAGTACTTATTTATCATCCAAAAGCTTAACCAAACGGGCACTAATTTGAAAACAGTAATAACTTAAAAGTGCTTCTAACAATTCGGTCTGCTAAGAACATTTCATATGCTTTTTTTAAAAATCCGATTCATTGTCATCTTTAAAGATACCTTAAATTATTGTATTTATTATAAATCTATCAATAAATTTAAATTGAATAATAACAAGAACATTTTTAAAATTTTAGTTTGTTAAATCTAAAATAGAAAGATCAACAGATAAATACATTAACAATAAAATACATAATAAATAATAAAATAAAGATAAAAAGTGGATAATAAAAATAAGTAAATAAATAAAGAACAAAGAAGAGAAAACTTATTTTTCATAATAAATTTGCCACATTTAATATAAAATATTTAATGGAATTCAAACTTATCATTATAATTTTTGGGCCTGGGCCCACCCCGGACATTGAAAACCCTAATTACTTCTATGCCAATGCGGCCATGCAGGCAGCAGGTTCAACATGGCAACAAAACGCATAAAAACAAGGCTCAACATAAAGTATCAAATTTAGATTTAGAATTCAGATAAAGGTTTTAAAAATTGGACGGACTATTCAATCTAACTGGAAAATTTTGAACTCATTAGTAGTCCGATTCGATTTCACCTTATTATTTCTATATATAAAAACGACCGGTTCAAACTTTTTCCGATTTTAAGACCTATAAAAACTGAAAAGTGAACTAAAGGTCAATTTGCTGACCTTTTATGATTGGATTTTTCTTGAGTTAAAGATATTGTATGTTCAATCAAATAGCCTAGGTGTTATATATTGTTCGCTATTAAAATGAATTCATAGTATGCATAAGGTTTTTTTTTTTGAGAAATTAGTATGTATAAGTTTTTGCTTATACAATAAATCTGATAAAAAAATAAATTCTATATTAAATACTTATACTTTGTAGCTTGAGCATATTTATTGTTTTATATATTATAAATGAAAGTTATTTTTGATCATAACTAAATATTAAAAATTATTTATTTTATATTTTTATTTAAATTTGAAATAAAGCTAACAATTATCATATTAAAACTTTCTCACTGTATTTGAAAAATTGCTACTATCATATTTTAAATTTCTTCTTAACTTACGGTATAGCATCCCTATTGAGTAACTGTAAGAGGTTGAATCAATTTCAATTATTTTTTAGCTCTATGGAATCTACAAAAAAATATAAATACCAATAACATGTAACAATAAATAGGATATAAAAATATTATTTCATTCATTTAAACTTTCTATTTTTTACATAAAATATAAAAATATTTTTTTATTCTTTCTTCATTTGTAGAGTTGCCAACGGTATTTATAAATATAAGGAAAAAATTAAGAATAAAATACATATATAATTACTAACCATGGTGTATAATTTTCAAAATATATTTAAAAACTTATTTTAAAATGTCTAATATATTTTTCATAATAGATAATGATTATAATAACCTTTGAAATAAATGAATATAGTATTTAAAGTTTTGATAAAGGGAAGTTCTATCTTTTTAGTTTCTCCATTAAATTTTAATTATTATAATAAAAATTTAATATGTTGTAAGATTAAAATATATAATTATATATAGAATGACTACAATAACCATATTATCGGTGCAAATTTTTTAAAATAAATATGATAACTTTCTTATCTATTTAAAATGTTTGTGTATCATATTAAAAATTCTAAAGCATGTGTTAGTTTATGACAAAATTGTAGTTCCTTTCGTCATAAAGTACCATATATGCAAATTTTTATAATAAGAGGTACTTTTATACTTTTAATTCATTATTTACTTATTAATAATATATATTTTATCATAATTTTTAATTTTTAAAATACGGATGAGTGGTGGAGATTTTTCGGTGATAGTGCTATAACATTGAGAAAACTCGCTATTAGGTTATTCAGTGAAACAGCTTTTGCATCAAGTTGTGAACGTAATTGGAGTGTTTTTGAACGTATTCATATAAAGAAACGAAGTCATTTGTAACATCACAGATTTAATGACTTTGTTTACGTTACTTATAATCTGATAATGAATAACATGTATTTTATTATTTTATAGTTTTTTTTATTTCAATAATTTTATTTTTATTATTAATTTTATAATTACTTTATTATGTATTCAAATTGTTTAGTAAGAAGAGCACATATGATCTAGTTGATATTGATTGTATTGAACATATTGATTTTTGAATCGAAGAAGAAGAACCATCGCTTGATCTTGATTATAATGAACTTGAAAAGACGATCTGTGAAGAAAATGCATTTGTTACAACGAATAAGTTAAGAATATCTACTAATGGTCAGTTCATATTTTATTTTGATCATATTTAAGTTCAAATTATACTGCATTACAAGTTTACAATTGAGAATAATTTCATACATCACTAATTTGTAATTTATTTTAATACAGTAGAAGAAGTTGATGAAAATACTTTAGATTAGAGCGTAATTTACGAATATTTAAATAACGTTGGAAAATTTGGAGCTTTTGACAATAACGAGATATAACTTCCTTCATAAATACAATTTTGATTTTTATTGTTATTTTAATATTTATATTATACTTATATTTATTTATTATTAATTCATTATATAATAATAGACATTAGTATATTTTTATTTCAATAAAATATTTTATTTTTACCTTTTCTTATAAGTTTTACTTCTTATTTATCATATATCGATTTTGTAGCGGTTCACTACCGGTTGAACCCCTAAACCTTAAAACTTTCCTTCGACCGGTTCAATGTCCGGTCCGATTTTTGGTTTAGATATTTATAGAAATAGTGGGAATCTGATGCAATTCCATTTCAGCTTCCATTACTGCTGGTAGCATCCGTTCTTATACTGCCTGTATCTGCCATTCTTCATGAACTCAACGATTGGAGCGCTACGAGTTTGTCCCATAACTTGCTAAAACTCTTCCCACCATGTCTTCATGAAACTGCTTTGCTTCAGGAAAATCTCAGGAGAAACTGCATAATTGTTAATCTGCTTCATTACGTACTCCTCAAACCACTTAAGGGACTCCATTGATGATTGTTTCTCTTGGTCACTGGATGTTGCATCCTTCAACAGTTTGCATGAAAATTCAGTGAAATTTAATATAAGAGGGCTCAAATATTAATTTTTTTAAATTTTGGGGAGCCCAGTGCACCACTAACCCTTAAATAACTCTGTTATATATATATATATATACATATACATACATATATATATATACATATACATATACATACATATATATATATACATATACATATACATACATATATATATACATATACATATACATACATATATATATATATATACATATACATATACATATACATACATATATATATGTATATATATACTAATTTTAAAAAAAAAACCTTGGAGGGTCCAGTGCACCATTGAACCCCATGTAGCTTCGTCGTTGCATGAAATGATAGATTCTTCAACCTTTCCCCAAAAACAAGAATCTTCTGTCAGCAAACCAGCAATCTTTTTCTTCTTCTCGTCAGATGGAGGATTAGTGGTTGTATCATCTCTATGCGGATCATTCTGAACCCATTTCTCCAACAGAATGTAGTGCTTCGATCTTCCATTCTTTTCGTAGTCTCTTCTCCCCTTTCTCTGTAGAATTCAGCTATGTCGAGCAGTTCAACCATTCTTCTGTAATTTGTTCCAGCATACAGATGACCTGTTCTTATTCTTGCCATTTCCTTGTAGGGGATCTTCTCAGCTTTCTCAACAATATCATTCCAGTAGATTTCCAGGAATTTCTGTTAGACTAGGATAAAAAAGACTGTGTAACAAATATGTTGTTTTTCATTAATTTCTGTATTGTTACAACGTTGGTCTTATAGACCTGGTTTTAGAGAAGATTAGGGAGAATTAGCGAGAATTGGGGAAAGGATTGATCCTATAATTAAAGGGGGTCAAACCTTTCCCTACATGGAAACATTATAATTAAAGGGAGTCAATCCTTTCCCTATATGGGAACATTATCAATATATCTCAAAAACAGATCCTTTCTTTTCTAACACTCCCCCTCAAGTTGAGTCGTAGGGTCACCAACGCGCAACTTGCTTAGAACTTCATTGAAGACTTTTCCATTTACAGCTTTAGTCAGGATATCCGCCAATTGTTCTTTCGACCGAACATATGGAAAACTGATGATTCCTTCTTCCAGTTTCTCCTTGATGAAGTGTCGGTCCACTTCAATGTGTTTGGTGCGATCATGCTGCACTGGATTCTCTGAAATGCTGATGGCAGCCTTATTATCATATAATAACTGACAAGGATCTTGTGGTAGGAACCCAATCTCCGTCAATAGCTTCTTGATCCAAAGAAGCTCAGCCCCTAGCAATCCCTCTAAATTCTGCTTCTGCACTTGATAGTGCTACTACTTTATGTTTTTTACTCTTCCATGTTACAAGATTTCCTCCAACTATAGAGAAGTATCCAGAAGTAGATCTTCTATCAACTGAGTTTCCAGCCCAATCTGCATCCGTGTTGAAGTTGAATCACACGTTAGTAATATGATAATCAACACACAAGAAGGGGGGGTTGAATTATGTTATCTTTTTCGTAAAACCCTTCTTAAAAATTTATTTGATTCAGAAAACTTTTGTACTTAAAGATTTTTGAAAAACTTGCGTTACTTGGAGATTAAACTTGCAGTAAGTAATAGAGAGTATAGAGAGAATTGACACAGTCGTTTATCCTGGTTCACCCCAAACCG
>JAOQMR010000001.1:23291857-23325765 GCA_027563865.1 Erythroxylum pelleterianum | reverse complement strand
CGCATGGCTTTTTCCAGATCATCGCATAGGCGACGCGGAAGACGGACAGTTTGCATAGTATAGCATGGAATAGCGGCTAACACAGAGTGAGTCAGAGTAAGACGACCAGCAAAAGAAAGGAGTTGGGAGGACCAGCCGGATAAACGGCGATGAACCGTATCTAGAATGGGCTGATACGTACTCCGGCAAACCCGATGGTGCAAGAGCGGGACTCCAAGGTAGCGGCCGAGGTCGTTGGTCCAGCGGAAACCTAGACTACTACTTAAGGATTGTCTTGCAGCAGGAGGAGTGTTACGGGAGAAGTAGCACCTCGATTTAGTCAAACTCACTCGTTGCCCAGAAGAGGTACAGAAGGCGTGCAGAATGTCTCGAATGACGGAGACCTGGTCAGCGGAAGCTTCAGCAAAGAGGATAGGATGTGATGTGAAGTACCGCCCAAGCTATTGCTATACTAGAGAGAGAGCTGTTCTTTAATATTATTTTTTCTTATTTTGTTTATAAAACCTTAACATTTATTTACATGAGTATCGTATTTATTTACATAAGTCCCGCATAAATAAATGATTAAGATTTAGATGGACAAAATAGGACAAGATAATACTGAACAGAAAATCCAAATTCAACGGAAGCTTCGGTTCGAGCTGCTCAGGCTTCGCCGGACTTTCAACCTGACACTAATACCACCGAGCATTCAGGATCGGCGGTAAGGGGCTGATTCTCCCTTAGGGAAAGGGGTTCGAACCGCTTGTGAATACAGCAGCATTAAATACATGGTGGTAGTACTGAGTTGTGAGGTCCCATAACGCACATGCAGACATTAATCTAACGGTGGTAATGACTTAAAAAAGAAAGAAGAAAGACATCATTTTTTATTTTTATATTAAAAGATAAAAAAGGTTGAGCTTGGGTAGATATTATCTCTTGAGTAGGTTGGCCTAATTCGATCCATTATCATCTTTCAGAATCCCTTAAATTATTGTATTTATTATAAAGCTATTAATAAATTTAAATTGATTAATAAGAAAGTGATAATGACTTAAACGTACTTCCAACAATTCCTCGCAGGTTTACCAAAAAATGGCATCATTTTTATTTTTATATTAAAAGATTCAAAAAAGGTTGAGCTTGAGCATATACTATTTCGGGCTTGAGTAGGTTGGGCCTAATCCAATCCATTATCATTTTTAGTATACCTTAAATTATTGTATTTATTATAAAGCTATCAATAAATTTAAATTGATTAATAACAAGAAAATTTTTAAAATTTTATTTTATTAAATATTGTATTTATTAAATCCTAATTATTTTCCATAACTGGGTTCATTTTTTATAACCTTAACAAACAAGCAGAGATTAATATGAGAATGGTAATGAGTTAAATATGAGAATGGTAATGAGTTAAACGCGCTTCCAACAATTTGGACTACTTAAAACATCTCATAGAGTTATCTAGGAAAAAAGGCATCATTTTTTATTTTTATATTAAAAGATAAAAATAGGTTGGGCTTGGGCAGATATTATCTCGAGCTTGAGTAAGTTAGGCCTAATCCGATCCATTATCATCCTTAAGTATACCTTAAGTTATTGAATTTATTATAAAGCTGTCAATAAATTTAAAATGATTAATGACAAGAAAATTTTTAAAATCTTAGTTTATTAAATATTGTATTTATTAAATCCTACTTGTTATTTTCCATGAATGGGTTCAATTTATATAACCTTAACAAAGTTAATCATGTGAGTTAATAATGAAATATATTTTAAATATATAGTATTTAATTCATATTTTTTAGTTTTAACTAATATTATAAAATTATATTACTAAATCATTTAACCAATTAAGCGATGGGATAGGAATCAAAATAAAAAGGATATACTTACTAAATAAATAATTATTTGATCATTACATCATTTAAACAGTATTTGCAGCCGAAGATTTACAGTAATAACATTTATATTTATTAGTAAATTATTTAACAAAATAATTAGATTAATTTTGTGATATAATTTTTAATAAACATTTGGATTTTTTTTACAAATCATTATATAAATCGGATTTAACCGAATTTAAATTGATATTTTTTTCAAATCCAAATAATTACGAAAAATCAAATTATGCAGTTTTACAAGAATCAAGAACTAAACATTAAAACTGTGAAGTTACTATGCCTAGAGAAGCTTACATGAAGGAAGACAACTAGACAAGTACCTCATTGTAAGAGAAACCTTGGCAGCTAATGTTGTGTCAAAAAATCTTCCTAGTATGTCTACTTACACTGCTTTCTGAGAGTACAAGCTTGGTGGTCTGATTTGAACGTCTTTTGTGAATACATTAGTGAGAGCAAAAAGTAAAAGCACGAACACAACCTGCGCGCTCATAATCCCGAAATGGCTGATGCTGTTACCTATTTCCATCCAGCTTCCTGTGTTTCTGACCTGCATTTTTTGATCAGAAATGGCAGTAAGTGCTCAAAGAGATGAAATCATGGAGGATTGTTTTAAGTGTGCTCAACATTGAGAAATTAGAAAGAAGATATAGAGAAAATGGCTTGATGGTTGAAGCAAGTGCATTATAGGGGAATAAGTGTCAAGGAAAAGTTATGAAATCAAGACAAACGCAACCGACTTTACCAGAAAGAAGAAATGGATGGTCATCACGTCAGAAAATAGTATAACAAGAAAGTAACATCCGAGCCGTGGAAGACGATGGAGTTTGGTTATTGCACTGAACACACATCTGCATTTCATTTCAAAGCAAGTAAACATAACTAAGATTTTCTAGCAACTTGTTTAAGGGAAACAAGCAAAAGTTCCAACACGGACAGAAACTTGCAAGATCATCGTTGCTATGATGGCAAGTAGCTCATTGGCTCCTAATATTTAATCAGTGATCAAAACCAGAAATGGAAACTTGCTGATGGAAGTTGATTTAAAACCATATATTAACTACTATCAATCGATAGTACAGTATAATGCCTCCGAACCAGTGTTAGATCCCACAAATGGTATTACGAATCACAACAGTATTCCAGTACAAAGCATGTTACCATCTTGTGAATATCTGTACCATGAGAAAAAGATTTCACTTACATAACCAGCATGAACGGTATGAATAGCTTGAAGATAAGTAGGGCTGCCATCAGAAATGGCTGTAATGAAAAACAGATGACATTAGCTCCACACTTGACATTAGAAAAGGAAACAAGCATATCCATTTCAGAGTTCACTTCCTTACGCTGAAGACAGTGATGAAACGATAGACAGATGATATCTCAAAACTAGCAATGCTTGCAAAATTTCCCGTTCCGAAGAAAGCAACATTAAATAAAACCATCTGGAAAGAAAAATATGTCAGGGCCGAATGCCTTACTTGAAACTCATTGATTTAGACATTAAACATTCTTTCAACAATACAAGAAAGCAACAAAAAGTTAAAGGCCAGTGCATTAGTGTGGCGTGTCACCAAGTATACTCAACATGCCTGTTGGCCAAATGTAATGTCTTCATTCTAAACGAAGATCGAAACTTTAACCATGTAAAAACTTCTTATGCTTCTTATCTTACTGGCAAAATGACTGTACTGACCAAACAAAGAACATAAAAATTTAATTTGGTAAAAAGGACAAGTTCTGGAAGAGTCCGGCTACATTTCCACCTTTTTAAACTATTGATGAAGATCCTTTAGTATTCATTAAATTACCTATAAATGATTTCAGAATAGTTGCTTTATGCATGCTCAAATATGCAGAAATGAAAAGGAAAGACAATAGTGCCAATTAGAAGAGGCATAGGACTTACAAATGTTAATGGAATTCTCATGTCAGATAGCTGTAAGTATCTATGACCATTTTGAATTGTAACACGTTCATCTGTGTTTCTCATGGAAGCTGATGAATTTTTCACCTTAGTTAGATGGAGAAGTGTGTTCTCAAAAAGGATCCAAGCCATAAGCACAACACCAAGTGCTGCATAGAAGAGAGCTTCATATCTGACATAATCATAGATGGCACAAAGAAAGAAAGGTTCCATAAGACATCTCGTGTCGCTTAATTGTTAAATAACTGTAGTCTGAAATATAATTTTACCCAATCGAAAGAAGCAGAAATGTTGGTGCAAAGCCAAGAAATATAGAAGTAAGCCGTGACAAAAGGCTGCACTCCGAAAAAAGTGGGAGAGCCATTGAGAAACCTAGAACAAAATAATCACTTTAGTAAGAAGCAATTAAGGTGTCATGCCATTGACATGGTTTGAGCATGTAATATGAGCATTGCTGTGACTAATAGGATTAAGCTGGAAACTTCATATTGATATAGCTATAAGCATAACAGATGATAAATATCGACGATCTGTGCAATTGTAGCACAAAAAACTATGCTTCTGTTTGACGGGAAAGTTAAAAATGGCAATTTATTCATATTATCTGAGAATTTACAAAGAATCACTAAGAGCAAGTAAAAACTGAAAGATGGTTTAGAAGAATACCAGCAACAGACCAGTTTATTAGCTGGTGTAAGGCATGCAGTTCCCTTTTTTCTGTTCTATGAGATGTTGTTAATGACACCATCACTACGGCAATCCCAACCAAAAATTCCTAAATTTAATCCATATACTACATCAGTCTTTTGTTCTCAAGGAGCTTAAGTACCTGTAACTGAAACAGAAAATAAGAGGAATGCGGCACCTGTATGTAAAATAGTATAGAGAATCTAGATTTCTCCGCTCCACATTTACAGATGCTTAGCCAATGTTTATTCCCTTGAGAACGCAGATCCACCCACCTTGAAGCTGCTCCAATCAGGACAATAACAGCTCCACTTGCAATTCTGCACACGAGCATGTACGTAGAGTAGGAAATTCAAGTGAGAGCAACGATGACAATGGAAAAGTTTGTTAGCAACTTAGCATGTTATTTCTCAAGTTTTTTCTTTTAATTTTGGTTCCTTAGATTTTTGCTCCCAAAATATTAACATCAACAAAGTTTCCAAATTGCCTTTGAGAAGATATATTATTTGATAGAATAGCAGCAATCTTTTTGATCAGAACACAAAAGATAGTTTCAACTGTCCTTCTATTAACAAAGTTAATCTTAACAAGGAAATTCTTTAGTAGAAACCATGATTAGTTCAAGAAGTCTTTAAATGATACTCATGTAACCTCTTACTAGCCAAAAACTGCCATTTACTTTAATCACTTAATGATTTTATATCCACCAACTAATTCGGTAACCAAGAAGCGAAAATGTAAAAAAGACTTACACTAGTTCATTGTTATCAGGAATTTCAGCTGGCATCAAAGTGAAAAAGGAGAGAAACCAACAGGATATGCAAACAAAAATTGGTATCCCAGATCTCCATGGCATTGATTTGAAAAGATAAAAAGGAGCTATTACCCCCACAAGTAAGAAACACCAAGTATATAGTTTTCGGTTCGTGAAGCTATTCACCTGTACAAATCAGAAGTAAGTTTATCAGAAATTCAAGCTCGCAAATAAATAGTAAGACTAGTTCCCATACCAGGAGTTCAAGGATGATCAGCGATACAAGACAAGCGGCAAAAAGTTGACTCATATAGTTGAACTTTTTCCCACTTATATGCCGCCATAATGTTTTTATGAATTGATGTTCACCAAGTATCCTGGTCCAAAGGAACACCGTCATTGCCATGTATGCATGGTATAGGGGAGGAGAATGCTCCACAAACAATAAAATGGAAATGAATCCCATCAATAGACATCCAAAAAAATGTACCTGAAAAATAGACCAAGAAATGTCAAACATTTACAGCTTAATTTCAAAAAACAAGCTTTCAGGTGAAAAAACACAAATCAAAGCTAAATTATGTAATATGATAAGTATGCGCATTAGAAAGTGGATAAATTTAGTGAGTAAAACTTTTTTAAGAAAAATTGGTAATTCACATGGTTTGTTTATCGTATTCTAAATTTCCTAATGTTTTACGGGAGTTAATATAAATGGGCAGCCTCTGATAATAAGACAAGAAATATTTATTGTCAAAAGAGTATGGTAATTAAGAAAAACATATCTCATATTATTATTTATAACTCCATTCTTCTAATAAGATAAAATATTGCACATGATATATCAAGCTTACTTAGACATTACATTTCCAGTATAACTTCTCTTCCGTACAGCTTGCTTCTTCATGAATACGTTTTCTGCAAATGTTGTATAAGACTGCAAAACATGAAGAAGAATATAGACCATCCAGCCAATGTACCCAAGAGTAACTGCACTCATCAACATCAGCCAATCATAGGTCTGAAAATAATGCAGTCCCTGAAGTGCCAAGCTTCTGAGTTCTTCTGACAGTGTCATTGCTGCTTTATAGTCTTTAATTGATACCAGATACTCAATTTGTTGCAGCATAGAGGAATAGTTGGCCAATGGCTTGAAAGGCGTGAAATACAGTGAGCTTGACTGCTTTATTTCTAAGCTTGTTCAAGGGAAAACAAAATTTTGCCAAACCCAATCACATACCAAATGAACTACTTGTACATATCAAAGGTATATTTACACTGATGATATTATGGGCAGCATGGACAATACATAGCTTTGCTACGGCCAATAGGACAATTAAAACAGCATTTAAATTAAACAAGCTTAGAAATAAATTAAATGCTTAGAAATTAAACAACAGAAAATCAATCCATGTGCTTAAGATTCAATACAGTGTCTCTCATCTAACTAAGACTGAAATTGTTGAGCAATAAAAGGATACGTGATTTCCGAAGAAACTGGTTGAAAATTTGCTTTGTGTTGGCCAACACAGCTTCAAGCTTTTCTGCCTGAATGAAGAAGATATAGTAAAATGAAAAATTAAGTTTGGCAACCAATAGTATTTACTGCTGTCTACTAGTCTACCAGTTATATCTAGGGAATGCTTGATACTGATCTAGGAACTTAGACTCTCTAAATGATGTCTTATCCATTTATTGAACATTGAGACAATCATATTTACGAATATTTATAATTCTCCAATTGTGGCAATTCAATTGGTAGCACTAAAAACTCAATAAAGTCTCATAAGAAGATCCACAAGGCATCAATTTAAACCTGTCTGACATTCAAGTAAAGGTGTCCGTTGAACTGACCTCAGTCATATCGATGTAACCAAGTGGTAAACTCCCAACAGAATTGACAGGACAAGGCAAACCAAGAAGTGTTGACTGCCAGAATTGGAAGTTAATAGAGAACTTAACAATTAATGCTAAAGAACAGTTCAGAGCTCAAAACAACGTCTGTAATCAAAAGAACTTTAGGGAAGAAGATGTAAAACCATTAATGGTGCAATGTCAGCTTGATTCACATCCATCCTTTCAATGCCCTTCAGGCCCCAGTCTACAGGTGTTGGCATGTCGTGCACATGTTCATCAACAAATCGAAAAGCATGATCAGAATGGTTGCGACCAGAGATCGACTTGGGGTAATTAACACCTGCTCCCCAAACAACTAGGGGAGTATCAGTGTTTGAACGATGTCCATCTCCATGACTACCTACAAGCAGAATCAGAAACATAGAAACATTTCCAATATGAAATCCAATTCACTCAAAAACCAAATTATTGAAAAAAGAAAACGCAGATTTGCATGAAGTGCACAAATTAATAGGAAAACCAACGAAAAAATCAGCTTTTAAGAATCAAAGTCCAGGTGTTCAACATCTTAATCTCTAATATAAGAAACATAGATGGAACTATAATCAACAGCCAAACTTATATCACTGACATCTGCCATGCCCTTTCTACATAAACATTATAAAAGCAAAAGTTTTAATGAAATGCAAAGAAGCATGAAACAAAAAAAGGCTCATCACAACTGAACAAGAACAACCTTTGTCACTCATCCCATGGTCAGCTGTAAATATATAAGCAGTATGATTATCTTTGTAATAATCTTCAAGAATAGAGTATACACGTTCTGCAATATGGTCCACGACCTTAACATTATTGAGATAGATGGATGAATAAGGACGGTGCGCATGACCATTTGAATCACAGCCCAGTAGATGTAGAAAAACAACCAGATTATCCTGTAGAAGTAACTTCTTCAACTCTGGTTCTTCTTCGGACCTATTCAGAAGGCTCTGAAATTGATCAAAAGACCACTCATCCAAAAAGGAAGCATCTGCATTAACACTATTCATTTGATAAAGAATTGAAGAATTGTGAGAAAGAAAGAACCTTGGGAATCTTAATGCAAGAATTTAGTTCCCAATGATAGTATTAGGCCAATTATGAACAATAGCCCTTGATCCCAATAAATTAACATCTGAATCAGTGATTACGAACCAGTAGCAAAATCTTCAAACTCGTGAGGATAGGATTTCCATGTGCTGTGTGGCAAAGCACCACAGAATATTGGAACAATATCTGGACTACCGTAAGAAAACGTATGCCTGCTTTGGTTAAAAACTGAATCAAATTCAACAGGGTTGGCTTTCCACCCTGCAAGTGCAATTAAAGTTTTTTAATAACGGAATGCAGTGCTTCACTCTACTAAATGTCAGCAATGAGAGATTTTCATTGAACTGGAAGAGAGGTGTTCCAAGTTTCCACCTTTAGTAACTGCACTGGGATCCTCATAGAAACCAGCAATGATAGCAACATGTCCAGGCCTTGATTCTGTTGGGGGCCGAGCATGAGACACTCCCCATTTACCTTTCTCTTTTATTATACTTCTCAAAAATGGTGCTCTATAATTTCCTTCGAGATCCGGCTCAAAAAATTTATCAGCACGTAAGCCATCAGCTGTAGTCATATTTATCATCAAATGAAGTTGCACATTGGGATAAATAAAGCATGACAAAAATGAATGAACAACAACAAAGAGAACATTTGATTACTTCTTTTAGAACTATTTCCACCATAAAAGGAGTTCACAACTAAAATATTCGCTACAAGCAATGTGGGATCTCAAATTTTTCATTAAAAAAAAATCCGTTTTCACATCAGGAAACTCCTCTCAACAGCGAAACTAGACAAGCATCATTTTGCAGAACAAACAAGTACAACAAGCCCAACTTCACATAACCAACAACTTCAGTTTGCTAAATCAAACAAGAAGCAAAAAGATATCATCATTCACCAGTGCCATTGCCATGCATTCATCAAACAAAGAAAAAGAAACATACCCACAAGGAGAACAAGGCGTTTGGCGGGAGCTTTGAAGCGGGGTTTGGCAGGATCCATGCCGTGAACAATTGGGGTCTTGAAATAGATATCGAAGATGCTTAGCATATACACGGCGTGAAGAACAACGCCTAGTATCACTAGCCATCTCTCCCTTCTCTTGAGCCACAATCTTCTTCTGGGTGCCTCTGCTTTGACGCTTTGTCCTTCTTTGACTCCCAAGATCCCTTCACTTAGTCCCATGATCGTGTGCTCTGTTCCCAAGTGTTCAAAACTTTGTTCTCTCTAGTAATGGTTTACCGATGCTCTGGATCGGGTCGTTGGCCGTTAAGTAGAACTGAAATTGGACCTTTGGATCATAGCATCGTTAATCAAGATCCAATTTCACATGATTTTGTGTTATGTTCTAAGAAAAAAATATTTATTATATCCGATGATTAAAAACATAATTGGTTTTTTGAATCGTTTTATTTATTAATTCAATTTATTTTAATAATTTTATTATTAAAAGTAATAATTTATTTTTAATTTTTATTAATTAATAATCTCTTATTCACTTAAATACATATATTAATTTTTATTTACTAATATACTTTTTAATTAAATTTTAAATTCTTTAATGTATAAAGATGACCTCTTTTAATCATATTTCAAATTCTTTAATTTTATTCAATCTGTACTCAATTTAATAACAATATAACACAGGTTGAACTTTCGAACTTTCGTATTGGACTGATTTAACTTTCAGTCTGATTTTTTAAACATTAATTATCACTTAAATTTGTAAATTATGTGTATTTTTTTTAGAAAAAATATTTGAATGTGAACTTGGATTTTCTAAAAATAGAATTCGTTAAGATCAATTTTTTTCATTAGTTAGATATTAACAATTTGTTTATTCTAATTTCACTTCTAATCAATAACAAATATGATTTTAGAAATATGAATTCTTTTTTTTCTCGATTCAACTTCATTTTTTTCATTAAAAAATTTATTATGAATCTAAATAAATAGGATTATAAAAATATCAGGGATGTCAATTTTAACTCGCCCGATCAAGTTTTCTAAACAATGGGTTGAGCTAGGCCAAGCACAAAAAAATAAACTTGTTATTGATGTTTCAGTCGGACTAGAGGAGAGACTGGGCCGGGCCGAGCCGAGCCGGCCTGTGATGGTAATTTGTGTAATTAGGAGTCCATGATTAAATAAGCATTCCTTGGTCTTGGATTGAATGGATAAATATCTCATTTTTCTTTTTTATTATTTATTATCAAAATGTAACTTTTATCTTTGTTTTAATTATATAATCATCATATATGTCAACTTTTAAAATTATGATTAGGATGGAAATCAAAAGTTAGGATTGGACCCAAAGCCTAATTTACTCGAACTGATCCTATTGACTTCTAGTCGTACCAAGTTGGACTAATTTTGTCCAGCCTAGATCACTACCTCTCGCTTAACTTGGCCTATAAGTTCTTCTCCCTTTTACTGTTTATGGCTGTTCATTATGTTTTTTCTTTCCCTTAAAACGGTTCTGCTTCTCTTCAACTTCAAACTTAAAATTGGAAATGGCTGATGTAGAGTATGCTAAGTTACTGAAAAAAATTCTAAATCTTGTGAAACAGAAGAAGTTGGATATATTAATGTCTGCAAACATACATTTGCAAGTCTGGTACATACACATCATAATCACTCCAATCTTGTGGCTTGGAACACAGAATTTAGCAACCAGAATTACTAGTTAACTATCTAGAGAGAAACCTTCCATTTTCAAGGACATTTAAGCTTGTTCCGACGAGTGGTCATGTCAGTGTAGCACTTGCCACACATCTCCCTATTCCCGTAAGTTCCCGGGGGTACACACTTGCACCTTTCACAGCAAGACATGCAAGCTCTGATACACAGGTTCTTCCTTGAATGTAACTTGCATCTTCCTCCGCAAAGTGGGCCGCAATCTGATATAAAGAAAAAGCATCACATTTTCAAGAACGCAGGTAGGAGACTGGGAATGGTAGAGGAGTAGTTCTTCTTCTACTCTATGGAAAGAAAGATACCTGCTCTTGTTCTAACTGGAGGAAGAGTAGGTGGCTTCACTGTTGGTGGTGCTGGTGGCAGTGGTAAAGTAGGTGGCGATGGAGGCTTCGCCGGTGGTGTTGAAGGTGGTGGCTTGGTTACTGGTGAAGGTGTCGGTGGCTTGATCAATGGTGGGGAAGGAGTTGGTGGCTTGATCAATGGTGGGGAAGGAGTTGGTGGCTTGAATGGTAGTCCAGGTGCTTGTGTTGGTGCCAAAACTTTGCTAAAAACACCCTGCAAATTTCAGTTTGTTTTAGCTTTGAAGCACCTAATAGGTTCATACAAAATTTAAAGATTTAAAGGTACTTTCTTTATCATTACCATCTCATGGGATTCTTCGTCATTGTATGAAGCCTGCAAATGGAAAAAGACAAGTTTTAGCAGTTAGTGAGCCATATGTCAAAAAGACAAGAAGTAGCTAGTGTTCTTGTTCTTTCTTGTTTTCTTTCGGTGGAGTTAGATGGCTACATACCCTTGAAGATACTATAAGAAAAGCAGCTATCAGAAACAGTATTTCTTTGAGAAGCATTGTGCAGGTAGAGAGCAAAGAGAAGCAAACCAAATGCAGATCTAACTGCTATGCACTGATTCAAGATGTAACAAGCTGATGGGTATAAATAGATGGAAGTAAAGTTTTATCTCATTTACAATCAGTTAAATATGGATGGCACCATCATTAGAACACTGACCACACATCACTTATTGCTAGCAGCCCAAGATTGAAATCTGACCTTAGGTTCAACCCCACATGACCCGAGAATCCGGACTTCTAAATAAACTATTTGATGAATTAACGATAATCAGCTCAATTTAACTGGTATATGCAGGTCGAGAATAAGAAGCGAGACTTTTAAATTGGTAAGTACATTGAAGATAATCTGCACCAATTAGTCCATCTTAGAGGCGTCAAGTTAGACATTTTTACTGATAGCAGTAAGTGTCTGCAATATTTTATTAACCAATACACGAGGTCTGTCCTCTCAGTCAAGGCAAACTTGGGGCCAAAGCTAGCCCTCTTTGGAGGATTCAGGACTTGCTTCTGATCAAATAGCCTGGGGTGGGCGATTCCACCATTTGAGTTGGTGAGTTCACTCGGTTTTACTTATAACTAAGTTAGTCTCGGGACTGAGACCAACCAGGAAACACGACATGACTAAAATTTCCCAGAAGGAGTGGACTGACACACATTTCAAAGTTTGGTTCTTTGCAGTGTTGTTGTTACTGGTGACTGGTGAAATAGTCAACATTTGTCTTTTATTTAATGGCCTAGTCTATTTTATGTCACTGAAGTTACAAAGAAAGGAAGCATTTTTGGGTTTACGAGCATTTTTGTTTCCTGTTCATCATCTACCCAGCAACAGGTCATCCACCCCATGCACTTTCTCGAATAGATCTGTTCGTATTAACTTATTAGAAGATGAATCCAACTCCAACACCTTACAACTGGTTCAAAGTTCAAGTAGACAACAAGAATCCAAGTGGTGCAAGTGGGAGACTTACTCTCTTAATTCCATGCGGGATCACATGCCATAGCATTGGTCAATATGAATCTTGAAGTTGGTGCTGGATATGAGCTAGAAATAGAAACTACACATGGATGGTTGTGTTCAAACTCCTCTGAAAATCTTTGGATCCTTTTGTATATTCTTGGTTTGGTCTGCCATCCTGGTAGCAAGCATTGGTCGACGCAATGTCCTGTAAATTACTTGATGAACTAATCAATCTTCTAACCTTTTAAATTGAAATGCTAGCTTTACGGATTTGATGAACACTTGTGACAGGAACTGTAATCTTGTGTCATTAGAAAAGTCAGTGGATCTTACCTGGCTACACCTTTTACTTTTACCAGTAAGCATGCTCCGATTTCTTTTTGGACTCACGTTAGGTAAAAGCTGGTAGAAAAATGGAAGCAAAATTACGAGATAGCTATGTTTTTGGCATGCTGGTACAGGCTGTATTCTTACATTGACACAGATATTTATATGTTTGTCAGGTGCAGACACAGCAGTCAGGAAATAATATTCTGACAGAATACAGTTTGCACCAGTTCAGGCTTCGGCCCACTTATTTACTTGCAAGTGTACCAAGATATAATGGTTAGCTGACTTAGCTCATATGTTTTCCACTCAGAGTCAATATAAGAGAAAAATAACAATGATTCGACTAATTCCAAGTTTTACAAGGCCTAACTTTTCTTTCTATCATATACATATTTTATCATAGAAAGAAAATTGTTCTGACACTTCTCTACTACAAAAGCTGCATATGATCTATGCAACAAGATCCTCCTCATCCTGAAAACTCAAGTTCAATGTCTGCAACTTGAAACCGGAACCCTGTATGACTTCAACCAAACTAGATGCGACCCCCGTAGCTTGTACTGTAGTCTGTTTTGTCATCTGTACAAAGTCAAGAAACTCATGCTATTGTTACAAGGGATCTGGCATATGCAGAAACTCTAATCTAATAAGACAGTAGTCATTATGCCCCTGCAAATCATTATGTAATTGCTAGTTTCAGGAACTATGTTAACACATACCTCAACACTCGCAATACCCTCAAGAACTTGAACCTTCAAATCCGAAATACCCTCGATGTCCTACATGTACAAAAAGAAAATGGAAATAGATCAATTGGGAGAATCATTACTTGAAAAGAATGACTCATCTGCAACTTCATAGTGAAAAAGAACCTTCAAAGACTGTAAAGGCAGCTAAAACTGATAAAACGTAATACTAAGGGATATGATGAGTTTTAGATATTTTCTTGAAGGAAAATAAATATGTCAACCAACACGCCGAACAAAGTTAAGTTCACCTAAAAACAATTCAAGCTTCATTAAGGTATCAATCCTTTAAAGAGTAGTCCTTTAGTTCCTAGATGGTTGTGGAGTAGAAAAGCTAGTTTTGAACCACATAAATTTACACTTTCAAAGGAAAATGTCATCTACAAATTCTGGGTTATGGGATTAGATACCTTGTTAAAATATCTACGCACAATCCAAGTCCGCTATAATAATGCTGTATGCATAATACTTACAGTTTCAGCAATGTATATTCGCTTTAGAAGCAACAAACGAGTATTTTTAACCCTGCAAATCATCTGAAGGAAGTAATAGATTTTCTTATCCTTCTCCCAGTGACCATTTGGCTCATCATCTCATTACGAATTCATCCTCAAACAGCTCATATTGGGGAATCCACATATTCCCTTACTTAAATTGCAAACATTTTTTGGCTTATGATGTTCAAACCCAAAACAAATGAAATGTAAGAGTAAAGTTTGTACCTTTAAGGCCGTGGTCACTTTAGGAATAGCTGCTTCATTCATTGTCCCTTCTGCCTTCAAATATGCAAGCACAAATCATCGGTGGAGGGCAAGAAATAAGCACAAACATAATCCAAAGACAAGAAGAAAAAATTTAAAGCTTGGAAATGACTTTTGTTGCTGAAATTCAAGAAACGTTATCACATTGGTTTCATACTAACAAGGGTTACAAAATCTACATGACAATTAAAGCATATATTTCAGCAAACAATATTGTCACAGAGCTGAAATAGACATAAATGGAAGTGATACGGGCAAAGCACCAGTTGAACATTCACAAGTAACAACTACAAAACCCCAAAGATCAAACAGTCAATAAATACCCAAGGTCCCAATCCAGGTTTTCTAATTTCCTATTTCCTTTGACAAACCTAATAAAATTGGCAGATAAGAGAAGCTCTTATGAGATGAGCACCTGGAAATACATGCTAAGAGTGTCAGAAGGAGACACAGGAACAGAAACCATTTGCTCTTCAGCCTCTTCTTCTTGTCGGTCGGCTTCTGCTACTTCTTCTGTGAGTTGGGTTTCGTCTTCAACTGACTTTAATCTTCTAACTCCATAGAAAGTCGATTTCTTGCTCCCTCTTGTCCAGTTTTCTGATAAAGTCAAGTGCTTTAATGGACTAGCAACTACACAAGGTTGGAAATGAGCGGCTCTAGTGAGAAAAGCCAGAGGAGAAGATGATATCTTTGGAGTATTGGGTTTGCAGAAAATGGACTGCAGAGTTGAGAATGATAAGACAACGGCCATCCTTGTTCTCTCCCGGTATTCGTTCTCTGGGTGGGAGGGAAAGATGCTTTTCGACACTATCCACTGGAAGTAATTCCGTTGGACATCGTCTGTTGGTGCTAAAACTGTAGTCAAGCTTTCAAGCTTATCAGAACCGTCCATCCGTTATACTTCGTTCAGCCTGTTGTAGAAAATCAAGCAGTCAACGGATGAGATTGCCCTTTCATCTAACAAAGTCGGGCTTGTTTAGGATAACAAGTAATGGTGTAAAATTTCTCCAAACCAAGTGACTGGATCGTTTTTGTAGGCAATGATCGGCTCAAAAAATGGTTAATTGTACTACAGTATAAGAAGTCCAGGTGTTCTTGGCACAACTGAACCATTATATATATCGCAAGCAAAGCCTCCATGAGAAAACAGTCGACAAACTTTCCGGTAAAGGTGCACATATTAACATTTCTAGCATTGATTGCCAGGAACAAACTACTTCTAGTTGAACGATCACCATTTTCAGAAAAAGAAAAAAAAACGAAGATGACTGAAATGATCACATTCTGCTAATCGTTAAATGGCAAGTTCTTATATGGTGCAAAATAAAATAGAATATACATGTTATTGAAAATATACTAATTTCACAGGACTATAAAGGTTTTTATCCTAATTAATTTAAGCTTTACATAATCTTGCCAAAACACATTCCAACTTCCAAGTTTCTGATCACTGTCTTCAGTTCTGAATACCGTTTTCTTATAAGACGGTAATGTATAGTTGTTGATTGAAAGAACATGATGGTAACTCATTAGATCCGAATACCCTGAACTAAATTTCCATGCTACAAGCTGCTCAGTCTTCTGTCATATCATAACATTGGCTTGGCCAACATCCCAGGATTGTATACTAACTGCAGCTCTCCAAAAATTGAGTTACTTCTTGCATTCCACTTCAACCTGACCATCTGCAGTAAAGCAAGAGGTGGGCTACGTCGATATGCGAAATCTAGGGGATAAATGATCTTATAAAAGAATAACTTATAATAAGAACAAGAAACCTTCCTCAATCAAATCCCTTTATCCCTGTTCTACGAGAATCAGAAAGATTTTTCTTTTCAAGTTTGTAATTTTAAAAGCTTAAACCTTGAAAGCCATCAAGCAAGTAAGAGCCGAAGGACCTCACCTACAAGTTTGAGAGCCAGGTTTGCTTGAGCATCAGCTTTAGAGTTCAATTCCTAAAAAATGAACAATTGTTCGTCATTTGTACCAGGTGCATATATAACCATAAAATTAAGCAGAAGTGAGATACTTCTGAATATCAATAGCATATTCTGTCAACAGCCAACTTTGGATTGCAAAAAGAATCTGCCAGTACCCTGGGGATATGTTTGATCTCGAATGAGTTAAACTTGTTCTTGAGGTCCTGGGCCTCTTTACACAAATCAGCCAGGTTCGCATTCTTAATTTTCCATAGACCTTGAATCTGCTCCATATGCAATTCCAATTAGCAGGAACAGAAGTAATAATTAAGCCAAGAAACTTTATAGGCAATCCAAGTCATAATGAGCGCAAACAAATTATTAGTATGTACTTGGAACTTTGATTTCACAATAACGGAATGAAAAATTAGGGGAACTTCCTCAGAAGTCCTTAGAACTTTATTTGCATAAGGAGTAAATAGTTAAAATTCAGGATCATTTCTCATTCTTTAGTCACTGATCCAAGTCACATTACACGATTCATGGTTATTGTTAACCTTCTATGATTTAGCTTTGTCTTTAATTTGCATTTTCGTGAACTTGGGAGATTCAAAATTACCGGATGAGACTTTCCACTTCTTGAAAAGAAATCTTAAGACATTAAACGCAATTGCAGATTACATAAGATCTTTAAATGTCAAGGGGTAAATACACAAACCTGCTGACAAACAAGATTTGAATCTCCTTGCACACGAATGTTTTTGAACCCTTTCATAAGTGCATGCTTAAGTCCTAATATTATGGCACGATACTCAGCAACATTGTTTGTTGCAATGCCCAGCCCTTCACGAAGTTGACAGACCTACCAAACTTCAGGCTTAAGAGCCAGAATTTTTGGTTAATTTGAAAACATGAGGTACATTCAAGTAGCCACATACCATGCTTCCATCATCAGCACGAAGGACAGCTCCAGCACCAGCTGGTCCAGGATTTCCTTTTGAAGCACCATCAAACTCAAGGGTGCAGGAGGACTGCTATACAAAGCATATTTACGCAGGTTTGAGACTTATAAACACCATATCAGGAATCAGATGTCAAAGCGAGTTTAAAAAAAAAAAGGTAAAATAGTAACAAACTCAAGAAGCAACTCACACAATCAAAAGATGACGGTCTGCTTGCAGGACCATTTTCAGATCTCAAACTCTTTTTTGGAGGATTTGATGGAAATGAACCTAATACAGTCATCTCCTGCAATGAAATGAGCAACAATCTTATATGATGGCTACCACATCTCATAAAGTGGGTAGAGTGAGTTCAGGTTTTACTGTTAAATAACAATGGTGCATTTTTAGTCTTGTCCTTAGTTGATATCTAACATACTTTTATATAGCAGATAAAGATTATAAACGAACATTCTGTAACCAAATTTAAATCTTGAAGAAGAAGAGATTGATGCGGCACAAAGATTCTGATTTCATGCTACGGTTATCCCATATTCATTTTTATAGTTCCAACATTGACTACACCAACTTCTTGCCATTGGAAGTAATGATCTGGACAAGTTTTTAATAGTGTTTATATGTTTCCTCAGATTTAGAGTCCTTCCACTTTGAGGATTTCTTTTCATAACTGGTCTCAAGGTTAAATACCTCTACCATGAAATGGCTGGTGTCTAGTTTCAACTTACCGCTGATTCACACACTTTTAGCGACCTCTTAGGTGGAGAATCCTCAGCTAATGCCTTTCCACTAGAATTAGCTGGCTTCTGGAAGAACATAAGGAATGAGTGAATTTCTCTGTCAAACAATAACAACAGCCAAGGAAGTCCTGTAACACTTCAGAACAATGAAACACGCAGACATACAATCGGAGAATCCTGTGCATTTTAAGCTGGTACGAGAAATAATAAAGAAAACCAGACTCTCCTAGTAACGTAGTGTATACTATGCAAAAGCATACTGTAAGCAAGAGAACAACTTTGTGAAATTTCTATAGACAAGTTTAGGAATTCAGTCAACCTGGAAAGGACAAGGAACAAGTTTGCCAAAGAGATCATTTTGAGCATCAGATGCATGGATAGCGTAGGCCGCATTCTTGAGCCCATGTGATTTAAGATAATCCTCAGCCTCCCTAGGCAAGCCATAACCTTTGAAAACACTTACTGCAGGGTCGCACACCTTACACAAAACAAAAGTAAATGCTCACAGCGATTCATAGGAAAAATGTCGTTCCAGCTACGCAGCAGAGTAAAAACAGAAGTGAACCGGTATGAAATTAACATCATGTGCAAATTGAATCTTCCAAATGAATAAGACCCAGGTAACGATTTCCATTTGGGTGCTTGAAAATCAATTAAGAAAAAGTAGAAGAAACAAACATATGAGGATGTCGAAAATAAAAGGACAAGAATTACAGAGGATCCAGCTTGAGCTTGACACTCGCTGAAGCTTTTATAAATGCCTATAACATCCCCTTTCCGTACAACATAAAAGGCATTCTTTTCTTCCTCCATTGTTAGATCGCTGGCGAATAAACTGAACCCTAGTCCCCAAGGTGAACAATGGCAGAAGAAAAGTAGAAAGGCAATATCTTGGTAATGGCTATAAAGCGCTTATACATGGAAGTCTAGTCTAGTCCTATCGCACGTCAAATTTCTTGGAGGTTGTGAAGCAGATAGATTCTTCTGCTGTTCAAGAAAAAGGGGAAAGTATCAAAATTGAGCATACTTGGTTCAAAACTTGTCAGGTACGCAGTGACAAACACGAAAGTGAGCTTAGTTATTTGAGCTTGGATGATGTGAATTCTTGGGCTTTTCTGGGCCGAACCTTTTGTAGGAATGCGTTCGCATGTAAAAAGATCCATTTTTTATTCTAAAAAAGTGGTTTCGCCGGTGGATTTTAACATTCTAAAAAGGTCGTTTCGCCGGTGGATTTTAACGTTCAATCTGTATTCCCCTGCATGATTGTACGTATTGCACTCTCGTTCTTCATATCCATTGTACGTTTTTGGAAGTGCAAACTTGGATCACGTACAACGCGTACATTGGAATATCAAAAGTCTACATCTTGGCCGGATCAATTTCGGCCGATTCATACTGTTCAAGACAGACCGAGTCGGACCCTCCAAATCAAGCACGGCTTGAAACTAAGTCGACTTAAATCAGACCAACTGGTTTTGCAAATTAGTACCTGCTCGTCTGCAGAGTTGTTACTTGGCAATGTCAAGGAAGCAAATTGGAAGAGAATGAGATCAGGATTCTAACGGACAAGTTTGAGAAAGCACTTCAGCTTCCACAAAATACACCTACATCGTTGGAATGCCATAAGAGTATACATTAATGACGTAAGATTTTGTTATCGCACACTGAATCAAGCATGTCTCAACCGTGTGTAAGAATTTGTTCCTAGTAATAGAGGTAGAACTTGCCATTCAGTCGGTTCTCGTTGGGGAATCCTCATCATTTGTGGCAATGGCAAAGCCGGTATCAACCATAAGCTTCTACAGGAAACACTTTTTCTTCTTGAGAACAGATAATTAATAGCATTTCCAGCTGAACTGCATAAATCTCATAGCCATATTCAGCCCACAGGTCGATATGTAATCATACTTGTGCACTTCAGATGACATAGGTATCATTCTGATATTCGATGAATTTTCTGATGATCATCCATGCCATAAAGTGAAGTCAAAGTTGTAGCAGACTTCCTGTAATAGCCCATCATATGCCTCTGTCAACAGGTACAGTCTTCACCAACTTTGCAAGATCATAAGACTTGAAGTCCTTGCCATAACATAAGCAAAGATCCAGAGGCGTGTTTCCATGCTGAAGAAAAAAGGATCGAAATCGATGAGTAATGTAGTGTCCCATATGAGCATTGCTCTCAAGTCTACAATTATACACACTTACCATGGTTCTTCTGGTCTTATCTGCACCATTTACCAGTAAAACTTTAACTATATGTCTATTTCTACTTTGAACAGCAATATGCAAAGGAGTCCATCCTTCCTGCGTGGAGGTCGTACATGTTACAAGCGCAACAAGATCAAAGGAATATGGAGATATGAAAATATAAGAGGCAAACTCACATTGTCAGCAACATTGACATCAACCTTGTATTTGATCAACAACTTTACAGTTTGTATAGCACCAACTTGAACCGCATAATGTAGAAGGCTGGCACCATCCTGATATGAAGTAGACACAACATAGGGAAAATGAACTTATATAATTCACGATTAAAAAAAAAGTTTCTGGTACTCCAAATGATGTCCTCACCCGATCTTTGACATGTGGGCTTGCACCTTTTCTTAAAAGATGACTTATAACAGCCTCTTTCTTACCAATAATTGCCTTGTGTAAAGCCGTAAGACCATCCTGCTTCACCATCTTAATTAATGGGCTAGCTGCTTAAAACAAACATTTTAAGAAAATATGTTACACAGTTAAAACAAATGGGATAAAACGCACCTTATCAACACTGTCAATATCAAGTCCGTTTACAAGTAGCTTGTCCATTAATCTTATCTGTCCTGATAGTGCGAGAGTCTGGAGTGGCTTCCATTTTGCCTAAATCATAGATGTATAAAATGGAAAAATTAATAAACCAATCCCCTGCTAATGTGAAAAATACATATTCATGTCCTTCACCAATTATACTATCTAGCAATACTGGATAAGTTTAATTAAAGAAATCAGCTCTTTTGTCATACTATTCCAAATTGGAACCAAACTCCAGCAGCAAATAAAGGTCTAATCTACCACGTATGAGAAGAAGAAAATTTACAAAGAACATACAGTTGATATTTTCTCCAGGTTTGGGCTTGGATTCTGCTGCAAAATAACTCTTTCTTCTGATGTTAAAAGTCCTTCAACTTCTGCAACAATTAGAAATGACAGACTGAGTTACTTATTTCAGATCCACATACAGAATAGTCACAAGTATTCAACCAAATAATTTTTTAAGGTCCACAACAGAAATGATGCATATAAAAGTGGTTCAAATTACAAAAAAGGAAACATAGGGTGCAAGCACTACAAAGTCATATGCAAGGGGAAAAGCAAGCTAAGATTTGACAACTCGATGCGTATTGGTTATGTTTCTGGTTAAGTTGGCTGAAACTCTCCAAGTTGAGTTGAATTTCACAAGGATGGATTGCAGAGTAACATTTGTACAAATCACCATTTAAAGCTATGTCATGAGCTCTCAAAATGTCAGAAATTACTCGCAAAGTCTTTTTCCCTCATGCTGAAAGAACAATACAAATTTGGAGGCAGATGAGCATCCCTAATCTTAAGTCATATAAGATTGGGAAGCTTAGTTTGAGGAAAAGAAATATGACACAAATAAACTTTTATTTTCAATAGCAGGGATTCATCAACAATTTTTTTCAATTCTCATAATTAAATTATGCATAAATATGATTAGTCTCTTTCTGAACATCTGTGAAGTATGACCAGAAGGTCATCTACGATACCCCCACCTCTATGGAGGTTATATAATTCGCAAAGAAATAAGTATAAAGGGGTAAATACTAAACAGTGGTAGTAGGCCAAACAACACAAGGATAAAAGGTGAGACCTTCCACAAGATCCTCCTCTTCTCGGCTAGCCGAGGTTGACTTCTGAATTGTCATGACACTTGGTGAAGCATCCATTTGTTGCTCCCATTCACTCTCATAATCCATGTCATTTTCTTCCAGTTCCTCATCTTCATCATCATAATCACTGCCACTTCCTTCATCAGGGTCTTCCCAAACTCCCAGGCCTGTCTGCATGGGAAATTCCTTTTCCGACTCAACTTCACAAGCACTCAGTTTGGAGCATTTCCTCAAAGATATGAAAGCAAACCTTTCCCTCCTGAGGCTACTGGATACTCCAAAGAAATTGGTACCATAACTTAAAGTTAGAGCAGGGAAATTAACAGCAGCAGATAGTGGAGGAAGTGCATAATTTGCTGGACTAGTTGCCAGAGTCTGCATCAGAACCATTTTCTACTCCTCCTTCCCTGCAATATAAAATCTCTTTTCCCATCAAAACCAAGTATATTGTATACAAATCAAAAGAATACTGGAAGAAAAGGCCATTGGTTTTTCTTATGTTCGCTAACAAATAGTCTAATACCAACACTAGACTCATAAAGCAAGAAGCTTTTAGTACATGATAACCATCAAAGTATAGTAGCTAGTACAATTACAATGAATTGAAGGTATCGTGCTCTAATACAGATATTTGGACACAACATTCGGAGAAGCATTACACCAAGTACTCAGAGAAACACACAACCACCAACTCCTATTAAACTAACAACGAAACAATCTACATAACCTTTAAAATTCTCAAAGAAACAACCCAAAAGGAATGATATGAAGGTTCAAAGAGTTGAGAACCTAAAGGAAACATGTCAGGTTCCCGAGGAAGTACAAGAAAACAGAAGATGGTAAGTGGTTGAGCTACCTTTCTTCTTCGGAAAAGGAAAATAAAAACGCAATCTTGAGATGGGTTTCTTAAGCAATTCTGGATTTTCTCGGCAACCAATCAAAGAATACAAAAGGGTGAAAGAAAAGGCCTTGCCTGAAGCCGGAAAATTACCGCGTCACATCATCTGCTCCACCAAGCTGCAGAAGATGAAGTTCAGCTAGTCCTTATACACGACGCCGTTTCAACGAGTTGGACTTTGTAATGTCCATTTAGGCCCAAGCCTAAACATGTACTTCCCGAAATATTTTTCATTTTTTCTTTTAATTTTTTTAAAGATAAAAGACGTAAATTTCTCCTATAACTTAAAAAAATTGAAAAATTTTATAATTTTTAAAATTATAAAAATATTCTTTCTAATTTGTATTTCTCGATAAAAACTCTTTTTTAAATTTAATTAAAAAATAATAACAAAATACACACGCTATTAATATCATTTTATATTAATAGAATGTTATTTATACGATTTACTAACTCTTAAATTCTATATAAACTAACTAAATTTTACTTTTAATAATTTATTATAATTATCTTAAATTATTAAATTTAAATAGAATTTAATTGGTTCAAACTAATGTTTAAGAGTTGATTTATGTTACAACGTTAGTAATATTTGATTAGTACATGTTTGATATTTATATTACATGTATTTTTTTTACTATTTGATCTGATTAAAGATAACAAAGTACTCAATAAAAGATATAGATTAATGAGCTAAAATTCAGCAAAGAAAATAAACCCTTATCAGTGTCGGTCGAATCTGAATGAGATCCATGATAAAGCAATTCGATATGAAAGCTATATATAAAATTAAGGCAGATCGTCAAAAGATTTACATGTTAAAAAAGTTGCAAAAAGACGTTAACGACATCTTAGAGATCAACTTTTTGTATGGGTCATTATGAAAACATGTTTGTTTCGGCTTCAAAAAGTTTGGTTGAAGTTATGGAAGCGTAATCAAGTATTTTTTGTGTTTTTATTGTTCATTCTCTTTCACATTCATTCTGACTGCGTGACTAAGGCTCATGTTGTACACTACAGTAATGTCAAAAGAACTTTGGTTGTTGAAGCAAATTTGATCAAGCTTAATCATGTTCATCTTATTTATTCCAAGTTTTACTAAGGAATGATTTTTAGATATCTCTTGGCATTATCTTTCACCTCTCACCCAACTTTTATGCCCTACATGCAACTTTGGAAGATGCAGAACCTTATCAGCTTCTAATAATGGCTGTGCTCAAAGTTGTGCAGAGTCATGGTCACGAAGTCCTTGAGCTAATGCAAGGTTCTGTGCTTACACATTTTAGCATTATATCGTATGTTATATCTTCATCATGCATATTTCTCCTTTTCCATGCATTCTTTTCCAGGAAAATGAGAGTCTATAATCTGCAGAAAGTTACTCGCCTCATTGACTCTTCTGATGTTACGGATGTAAATGAACAATGCATAACCAAATATGCTGATGAATAGCAGTTCTATACATCAGAAGCTTGAGAATCATCTACACTAATATACTAGTACTTTCAGCTATTTTACGTTAGGTCTTCATTATTCATACAGGATAATCAGAAGAAATTCATGATTGTACAAGTTCCAACTTCAATAGCTTATTCATATCCTACAAGTTCAGATTAAAATTATAACAGACTCACTGTCTGTAGTGTAAACCAGATCCCAATAACTGGCATTAGCCCTTCATACTTTGTATGAACACCAAGAAAGTGTGTAGAAAAGGAAAAATGGAGGAACTTTAAAGCTGCTCTCAGCTAGCTTACTTGCTCACCAATCAAGTCCAAGCCAACAACTAGAAAGGACAACCCTTGGAACAACAGGAAGTAGAAATGAACTCCATGCTCTGATAATAAGCTTCTTGCAGATGCAGTGAGGAGAAGAAAGGCAAGTGCAAGCTCCTTTCTGTAGAGTCTGTTTCTCTTCTTCACATCAACTTGTGGTTCTTGTTCCCTGAGTTTACTTTTCAGTTCTAAGCCAGACTCGGAGTGCCTCCTGAGAATCTTCTCTTGATGTGACGTCTTTGATTCCCTCTCAGCAAAGGCTAACAGATCAGATTCAGATGATCTTCCTGTCTTTTTAGTCACAACCCATTCATAAGCACTACCGAGTTGAAACAACCCAGAAACCATGGCATTGAACTTTGTAACAGACATGGTGTTCTCAAACAGCAAGTATGGAACCAAGAAAGGGAAGGATTTTGGAGCAGGCAGGATGCTCAAAAGGGACATGAAGATAGGCACATAACAGATCACCCAAAGAGGAAGTTCAGCCTCTGGTATTAACATGGTTAATGGGAGTATAATGCAGAACAAAGTGAATGAATAAAAGGGAAGTATAAGTTTCCTCAATAGAAAGAATAGGAATATCAAGTTGGTCTTCTTCCACAATGATATCTGCACAGAATATGAAACCTTGGGAGTAAGATTCTTACAGGTTTTGAGAAAGTGAAAGCAAATGATCTGAGAATTTAGTAAACCTTGGAAGTTATAATCGCAGGAAGACATAAACGAAACAGCTGCATTGGACCAGAATGCCAGCGATGTTGCTGTTTCTTGTAAGCTTCATAAGACTCTGGAAGTTCACACAGTACTCTCACTTCATTTAAGAAGATGAATTTCCATCCGCATAAGTGAGCTCTAACTGCTATGTCCATGTCCTCAACTGTGGTTCTTTCAAGCCACCCTCCTGAATCTTCCAAAGCCTTGATCCTCCACACACCAGCTGTTCCATTGAATCCAAAGAAGTTGAGGAAAACTCCATTGACTTGTTGTTCCACTTCAAAATGGAAGCAGAGATTGATGTTTTGGAGTCTTGTTAGTAAGTTCTCGTCCTTGTTCACAAAGGACCAGCGAGCCTGGACTAAACCCAGTTCAGGATTTCCCTGCCAAGACCATATCTAAGTTTCAGAGTTGCTGAAATAATCTCCACAGCAAATTCATGACTCTGAATTCGATTGTTACCTTGAAGTGAGGAATTGTTTGTTTGAGGAAATCTGGGTTTGGCTGGAAATCTGCATCAAAGATTGCTACAAATTCACAATCTTTAACATAGTCACAGGCCATGGCGGATTTAAGATTACCAGCTTTATATCCTGTTCTAATCAATCTGTGCCTATAGATTATGTTAATCCCTTTATGACGCCACGAGGAGACTTCATCTTGAATCATGAGCTGAAGAGTACCGTCATCTGAATCATCGAGGACTTGAACTAAAAACCTGTCCCTTGGCCAATCAAGTTGACAAGCTGCAGAAATAGACTGTGCATACACCTGAACAAAAATTCAAGTTCTAAGCATCAGATTCAGAAACATGGATTCTAATGCCGAGAACATCGAAAGTAGATGTTTTGGAATGTTTTGTTGTTTGAGAATTCAATGGAAAAGTTTGGATGTTTTTTTTTTTCTTTACCTCTTTCTCGTTGCACATGGGAATCTGAACAAGAACCGAGGGAAAACTAGAAGGGTCTTCAATGTCGAATGCGTCATTACTTATGGTAGGCCTCAATTTCTTATACTTAATCCAGAAGCATCCAACACAGAGTGCTAATCGATCGAGAGATTGAATCAGGAACAATACAATGCAGAACTTAGAAAGTGTTGTAACCAGAGGAGCAACATAATCAAGTCTAAACGACAACCAAGCCATATAAGACCATTCCACTAGACTCTGAACCTCCCAAGTTTGTATCAGGTTCAGGTTCCATTTCTTGAGATGAGCAACAACTTCAATGAACAAAGATACTACAGATATGACGAGAAACACTTTGATAAATTTGTACAACCTTCCTCTACTTCTAGGCTCATCTTCCCTGATGTTGGATTGGAGAATTCGCTTCTTAATAGCAGTAAACGTGGCTTTGGAAACCATTGCCAGCCATGAAAGGAAGGTAAAGGCTTTGTAAGCTTTGAGGAGAAGAAACCATGAGAATTGCTTGGGACTCGCAGATTTTTGTTTCTCAGGAAACAAATGTGAGTCTGAAGCATTGACTTGTACAATCGAGAAGCTGTCAGGTTTCTCGATTGCCACTAAAACTGTTGGAGCCATAGCGGATTCCAGAGAAGAACAGAGGATGCAGAGAACTTCTGAATACCCAGATGAAGGTGACCTAGAAGAAGTTTGTTGAGCTAAAAGTTCACTTCTGAGACCAGAGTAACATTTGAGATGAAGCAGAATCAGTTCGATATACTACCCATCCAATTCTGGATCTTTCAAGTTTAAAATCAATGTGGTCCAGGCTTCAGATTGAGAAGTATGATGAGATGGACAAATGATCACAGCCTAATGTTAAATGTGTGTGTATGAGTGTGTGAGAGACAGAAACAGAGAGATCATTGGCAGTGAGAGTCTCAGTTCTTGAATCTGTGGACGCAAATAGAAGGTCCAGCTCAATCATTATATAACTTGATTAGCATAAAATAAAGGAATAGTTTAATATGATTCATGTTAATAGCTACTCGCTAGATCATATCAAGTTCAGCTTGTTTTCCATGATTGCTAAAGTCAATTTGTAAATTACTTTACTTGGATGGTTACTGTTTCACACAGACCATCTCAGAACACCAACTTGCCTATTACAACAACAGCAATGACCCAAGGAGTTTAGTTTACGCAGCCTTACTTTTAAATAGTAGAGAAGTTGTTTCCAAAAGAACATCAACTTGACTAGTTAGTTGAATGGCCTCAAAAGTTTTAAATTGCCGCAGGTTATGCTACAGTTGCCGGCAATCACGGAGATTGCAGGCGACACAGGCGCAATTACTGTTCATCTTTCAGAAAGGAAACTGAGCTCAGAACAGTCAGGTTTCTGATAACGCAAGAGAATAATCCTTCCTGTCCATGTCTGCTCAATTGGATTCCATAAATGTAACTCAGTGGATTCTATTTGCTCTTTTTTGTAAATAAATTAGCGTCCTTTTCCTTGTTCTACACATTTCTAGGGTCTGACTCTCTGTTGGTAGGAATCTGAAAAACTTTTGATTATATACAAAGTGTCAAAACCTCACATCCGGTAAGAATATTTAATTATTAAAGCTGTATCTTAGTATTGACCTTCAAGATACCTCATCATGTGAGCATGGTAACCTGAAATTGACAATTTCAGGGACCTTATACTAAGATTTCCTGAAAAGTAATTATTTAAACTGCAACTTTAGGCTAAAGAACTGTCATGATTTAACTAAACTTGACTAACTGTGACTACAAGGTCCTGACAGAAGAAAGAAAAACCTGAAAAAAGCTTGCTTTTGGCATGGGACTTAACTGGAATCTGTACTAAAACTTTCATGCAAATTCTTGTTGAAAAGCTACTATGTTCCTGAAACAGTGGCCCATCAAATGCCATGCTTGTACACTTTTTAGTTCACTTTTGTTCCTCAAGATCAGAGAAGCCAAGAATCTCGTGACATATTACATCTATCTGCAGCTAGTAGCTGGCACTTCATACCACGTGAACATTAAGTAAAGCCATATTTGCACTAACTTAGAACTTTTGCTTCCTCACTTTACAACAACCTCATTCTTTACAAAAAGAACACTAGCTCATGTGAGTTAAATCTGAATTTTTTTTCTCTTGGTTCCTTAGCCTGCAACTTGGAATAAGGAGGAAGGCGCAGATCGAACTCTTGTCTTCAAATCCTGAGGTCCAGTTCGGTCTTATTGGACAACTAGATCGAATGGTTCTTTGATGGGATAGTTTTATATGTTTTTTTTTTTATGGGACTAACATGGAATGTAATCAACACTAAGCTCTGATAATTTCTGACAGAATTTAGTAAATGAATCTAATCAAATCAATATGATTAAGAGAGCCAATCATATCAGGTTGATTAGGGGCATTAACAACGTTGTACAATCCTTACGTTCAAAAATACAGTTTTAACACACGACCATGTTGCACCCAGTATCCCGGATCAATTCTGATGTATCAGTATCAGCTTACCCTGTTATCATCTTGTTTGAGTTTCCAGGCATGTGTCCTCATTGAATACCGAAGTTTTCCGTAACAAATATAGAACGCAGATTAGTCTCGTTACAAAGACAGTACTTCGTGAAGTGGGGACTCGAGGGATTAAAGTATTGACAGCCCATGTGAGCTAAACTGAGACAACACTTTGTGGGGAAGGTCATTTAATAAGTAGGCTCGTTAACTCTGATGAAGCTGAAATTTACAGTTAGGGAAGTTTAAGTTCGTATGTCTAGTTGCATTGCTAGGGTGCTTGCTAGTTCGTAGCATATAGAGACTAATCCTAACAGTTCACAATTAAACCTCAGAAGAGCAGGTCGGCCTTTGAAGGTACAAGAAAGTAAAAGAAGACTAATCATTTTGTCATTTTAATCGTCCTGATATGTAGGGTCTAGTAAGATCTGATAGTACGTAGTCTTACTCTTAATTAATAAATAAGCTATTTTTAATTGACCAGTATAAAGGAAAAAAAGAAATGAAAGATGCATATTCATATTAAAATAATAATTAAAAATAAAATTGACAATAATTAAGAAAATAAAAATAAATATGTATAAATAAAAATATAAAAATAAATAATACAATAAATATAGAACAAGGTAATAAAAAAATAAGTAAATAAATACAAAATTAATATCAATTATCCTCAAAAATGGTATAAATATAGAAAAAAAAGAATATTATTCACCAAATTTAAGGCATATCTCATATTACAAATAGCTATTAATTTTGAGAAAAAAGTGTAAAAGAATGAGTCTAATTATATAATAACAACCCGATAAAAGTTTTGTTTATAAGCGAGATTTAGAGAGGTCTAGTAGTATACAATCTTACCTCTAATTATTTGAGAAACTGTTATGCATCACAAACACATGATCATTAAGCTTCAAGTGGAGTATTTTACTCCACCTTTTAGAAAGAAAAGAACTGTGTATCCCATAAACCTAACAGTGCAACTCAAGCCTCATCTCCAGCAAAAACTCCACCAGAAATAACACTCCACATTGCAAACAAGTGCATCACAAAAACGATTTTGTCTTGGGACAGTAGCAGCTTCACATGTGAAATGGCTGTCCTAATACAGGTCCCATGTGATGTGCTTCTCTGGCCATGGTTTTTTTCCTATCAACACAGTATCATAGCTTGGCTAAACTGTTTGTCAGATTGTGCTCCGTGCCATGTTTTTAACCATATGATTGAACAGATGGAGCTGTTTATGATCCTTCTATGTATCATTTTGCTTCTCCTCCATGTCAAGAAGATCAGTACATTCCATGTACCTTGTCTCTGATCTAATCGATCCAAATGATATAAGATCTGATGCAATAATAGATCAAGGAAGTTTCTAATGCAATGTTTCGACAATCTTAACGAGGGAGTTATGGTTCATTCGCGATGGATTGATTTTTGAATGGGATCATAGTTTTCGACAGGTCGTGGTAAAATCGGATAGCATGGAGGCAGTGAGGATGATGACTTATGGTGTTATCTCTTCCTATCCTCTGTCTGTTCTGATCGTGGATATTTAAGCTTTACTTGCTAAGAATTGGTTTTTTTCTATTAGACATGTGTTTCGTGAAGGTAATTTTGCAGCAGATTGTCTAGCTAAATTAGATCATAGCATTTCGTTAACTCTTCAAGTTTGGGAGGAGATTTCTGACGCCCTCTCTTTGATTATCTGAGCTGATGCCTGTGATATTTTTTTTATGAGATAATTTTGGTTTTCTCTTATTTGTAACAAAAACAAACAAACTTTATTCTTACCCTCTTTCACATGTGAATTTCACATCTTTTAAATATTTATCATAATACTGTTATAAACCGATTTAAGATTTTTACAATTAAACCAGCTGAATCGATTTAGTTTTTTAATCATCTCGTAAAACAACTCCACTTGTGAAATTTTAAGAACTCCTGCTATAACTAAACACGAGTTGTGGACCAAACAATTTCAGAGTACCCCCTAGCGTGCATTGGTAGTTAAGTACCATGACCAGAGCTGAGTTGCTGCATAATGTGTATGTCCCAGCAGAAGTTATGAACATATGCAACGTGTTTAAACTCGTTAACCAAGCTAAGATAAACAGTATTAATAACAGTGTGCCTTCAACGAAAGACAAGCCTCTTCGCATGGGTTCCACAGTTAGGCAACAAAACAAAGACAGACACTTGCAAGCTGAAGAAAAGACTGCAGAGTTTAGACACGTGAATGGGATGGTGACTGGAGGATAAACATGAGTGTGTCGGTGCCTCAAGATGTCTGTTAAAAGATATAGTATCCTGTATCAAATCAGACTTTTTCGCCCCCACCTAGTCCGGTGAAATTGCCGGAACCAATCGGTGACTCCTCCCGAGGTTCTGCTGTGTCTAGAATTTGTCATGAAAAAATAGGGATTCAAAAAATTTCACATAAATGACTAAAAATTGTATATCATTTTCTGCAATGGAAAAAAAAACGGACCAGATTTGACTTGACGATATGGTCATATCGGTAATGTTAATTCATGAATTTCTAACGATCGCCGTGTTCCGCATGCCAAAGCAGTCAATCCCATTATTCTTTGACAGACTCGTAAATTTTATGTGACAAAATAAATTTTATTGTTTAACAATTAAGCTAATCATGTTATATAAACCTGAGTGTTAGACTCGTTAAACAAGTTTATAGCCATAAGTCAATGATGATAGAGATGAGAATAATTTGTTTGATGGATAACTTACCAAAAAAAAAAAGGGGGACATGAATGTATCAGCGAGAGATAAATTAAAAGTAACTAACATTAATAAAAAATTAAGAGATATGAAGCTTAGGTGGTTCGGACAAATTAAAAGGAAACATCCTCAAATTCTAATAAGAAAATTGTGAAAATTGTACTTAGAGACTATAAGAAGAAGAAAAAAAAGAAAGGCCTAAAAAAGCCTTGAGAAAAGTAATCAAGAGAATGATAGATTATGTTGGAACTTACTAAGGACATGAGCCATAAAAAAAACTATAGTATACTCAGGGACAGAGCCAGACTCAACTTTAAGAGGGGGCCGAAATTTTTAAAGGTAGAGATTTTTTTTAAAGGGGGCTACGTATATTTATAATTTTAAAAATTGTAATTATATAAGTAATTTAAAAAAAATTAAAAGGGGGGGGCCTATACATAGCTCCGTCCCTGAGTGTACTCAAGTACGTGTTTTATAGTTAGCCTTAATATTTTAATTACGTAGTACTTTCCTCTTAGTTATTTAACATAAACAGTTTCTTACTTAACTTAATTACTTTCTTATAATGTCTGATTTGTGTATTTATTTACTTATTTTATTTTTTATTGTTAATTTTTACCATGTTTTATATGTATGACATTACATATTTTTCTATTTTTATTTTTATTTTGTATTATCATTATGTTGCATTATATGTGAATCTATTGAAAACGAGTAAGGTTATATTCTACTGAATTTTTCCGTATCTCATATTTTAATGAAACTTTTATTGAATGTTATTGTTATTGTTGTTATCTCGTTGAGATGAATTATGGTCTATTCTTAGTAAGAGCCAATTAGATTGAATGACAAAATTACATTGTAACGTTCTAAAACTCGATCCAATTTCAGCTGACTGTGGAGCTCAAAAACTCGATCATTGTCATTCTTAAGTCAATGTAGATGGACAGCAGATATGACAATACGAGCTAGAATCGGAAGCTGTCTGCTCTAAAACAAAAGGCGGCATATGAGATGTTTTTATGTACCTCTTTATCAGTTGCTGACATGCGAATCCTAACGCTTAAACTTCCTTAAAACTGTCATGTCATAGGATCCAAATATGGCATTGATTGGTCATAATTATGAAATCGTAATAAGCCGGTGATGCTTGAATGGATTTGAATGTTGAACCGACAACTTAGGCTATTCAATCCAGCTTCGCCATCTCTTCATGTATAGTTTTCTTCTTTCTTAGTACCCTACCCTATGGCTATGGTATCATATGTTTCCTCGAAGACCTTGAAGTTCGTCAGTAAGTGGACCCCTGGAGCAACCATAGCATGCCTACGTTATCTTTGTGACTAACCTTCCAACTTGTGACTCCTAGGGTGACAATGGGCCGTACTGAGGCCCCGGAGAAGCTCGTAAGACTTAAATTCAGCTTAGTTCTTTTTTACATGTATAATCTTTACTTATAGTTTTTTTTTTGAATGGATCTTTACTTATAGTTTGTTTTTATGTCTATTTTTAGTTTTTATTTATATTTTTAAATTCAGTAAAAAAAATTTATTTATTTGAGTTTATGCTTTTTATGAAATTATAAAGGTTGTTTTTATTTTTTGTTTCTGTTCTTTTCGTAATATGATTTATTATCGTTTAAATGTATAATTTAATAATAATAATTAATAATTTAATCCAATGACTTAACTTAATTTTATAATTCATTTAAATATTAAAATTCTAAAATAAATCTTTTCAATTTTAATTAATATAATTTAAATACCTTCAAAATACATGAATTTTATTATTTATTTAATAATTATTAGATTATTTATTTTAATAAAATATAAACAAATTTCACTGATAATTTTCAATAAATATTATAAAAAGATTAAAATTATAATTTACTTATTTAAAAATAAATAATCTTTAAATTTAACTAAATGGCCCTCATTTTATAATAAAAATTTAAGCCTAGTTTGCACGAAACTCAAAACTTAAAAATAATTACTTATTGAGAACTTAAAATAAGTCAAGATATCGCCGGGTAGAGTTAAACTCAGACTTTCTAATTGTCATCAATATTCTATAGAACTCGATAGGGAGGAGTTTGACAAATTATTCCTTAGCTCAGGATATTAAATTAATAATAATTAAAGAGTGGGTGGTGAAGTCACTTTATGTCTCTCGAGAAGGAAATCAATGTGTTGACTGATGTTGAGTTTGGCTCCTTTGTTGTCCCATATTGGTTGGGGACAACAATTGAGGCCAAGCTCTTACCTATATAAGGAG
>JAOQMR010000001.1:23269554-23291673 GCA_027563865.1 Erythroxylum pelleterianum | reverse complement strand
GGTTTGGGAGTTTCCACGTAAATTCTCTTGTGTTATTATTTTCTGATATTTTTGTCTATTAAATATCCTTGGGTGTGAGTTTGGGAGGTCTAAAATTCCTAACAACTGATTGATTAAATCTACAAGTTTATATTAGATTGATTTTATGTAACTTCAAGAGTCTCTCTCAAGTTATCTAACCCTGTTGCATAAGGATATAACTGATGCGCATGACCGGAGGTGTATTATATAGCTATTTAACTTTTGTATTTCACCTCTCCTGTATTAAGAAAAAAAGTCAAAACTAAAAGGAGTTCCGTGTAAGTAATCTGAAAAGCCATAAAAAGCAAAAGTAAGGAATGGAGAGGAAGGAACAAATCTGTTGGTCCGGCAAAAAGTAGAAAAGAGAAAAGCCTGAGCTGGTTGGAAACATATATGGCAAGCCAAGACTACTTTGTGTTTACTTTTATATGAAAGGAATCGAAAGCATCCCAAATGGGCAATTACTGGGTTTGATTGTGAAATGTACCAGAGACTCGAAAGACAGTGCCGTGTCTCTTACCGTCATCACATCATTATCATCCTTAAACAATGTCGTAATCTTTCATTCTCCTACGTTTTCCTCCACCTAACATTGTCCAAAGACCACAGGTTCCTTCTCAAACAGTCATCTACAACCACCACCAGACTCTCTTTTTATCCTGATAACTCACGACTCTCTTTAGTCTTTTCCATAGGGTTGACTTGAACCTTTATCTTAGAGGTGATGCTTTTGCTTATCCTTACAAGGACCTACTTTTCTTTTAAGCTGAGGCTTGTCGTGAGACTTGTCATCCACGATTGACCATTGTACTACAATTTTAATCTTTTATGTGGTTAAGCTATTAATTGGGATTCATTACGATCACATATGAGGCTTTATGGATACGGTGACAGGCTAAACGTGTCTTTTGAACATTAACCTTTCAGAATATAGAGTTATCAATGAGATTTATTGTCTAAAATATATAAACATAGGTTTTATTGCTATGTAGCTATAAGATCGGCTTTTTGATTAATTTTAAAAAATTAACTGCGACAGTGAAACTCACATTTTATTTAAAACTATTTAAAAATATGTCAATATTGACTAGGGATAGCAATGGGCTAGCCCATGAGTCAGGGGTGGCAATGAACTGGCCCATGGGTCAACCCGCGCCAAGATTTTTAAATATTTTTAATTAAAAATATAGAATAATTTGTTTTTTTAATTAAATCAAGACCTGGGTTGCCCAAACTCAAGCTTACCCAAGGCCCAACTATTCTAAATAAAACGATGTTATTTTGCTTAAAATAATTGAACGAATTTGTAGCCGAAACTATGAACCAATCTATTGAAAACAACTAAATTTAAGTTTATGGACCAAAAATTGTCATCCCTAATATTAATATGATATTTAACTGGCAAATAATTAATCTTATCAATTTTTTCGTAAAAATGTTTTTTAAACATTAGGTTCAACCAATTTAAAAGTTTTAAAGTGTTAAATTTCAAGTTATATTATGTTGTAAACGTCGAATTTCAAACAAAACTTTTGGCCTGTGATCAGTTTCAAATTAGTTTGTTTAGTTTGAGTTACTGAATTTTCAATTGAACTTAATTATTTTTAAAAATAATAAATTTTAAGGCCAAACTTTTTTCTAAAATTTATAAACTAATTCGAGGTTAGCCAAAAACTCGATCTTCTTTTATATATAAATAATATTATTTTGTGTATTAGTGAATAATTATTTTCAAGCGTATCAATGCTTGATTAGACTCGAACTCATACCCAATGTCTTGAATTTTATTGAACTTTAAATTAGATTAAAGTAAAACAAACAAAAAATGGTGTGGTTCAAATATGACCTAAACTACTACCATTTCTATCCAAAGACAAAATTTAAAAAATTTAAATGTAATCACTCAATTAAATTGACGAGTATAATCATATTCGCAACATTATACTGTGGTTAACATAGGCTTAGTTATTGACTTATTTCAATTTGTTGAACTATTTTAAAAATTGGACCGAAAGTTAAATTAGTAAGATAAGAGGTTTAAGATTTAAAATATTCAATCAGTATTACACCGTCATAAATCTGGTTAAAAATTAAAAAATTTTGAATATGGTTGAAAGAAATTGCCCTTACTTTTTGAAAAATTTGAAGTTTAATTACAAAAGAAAGATTGTTAAATAAAAATTAATTGATTTGTTTTAATTTGTAATAACTTATTAATTTATAAAGAATTGACCAATTAATTAATAAATTGATCAGTTTTTAACAACAAGAACTGTTAAAGTAAATCAAACCGGAAGTTTAAAACTAAACTAAAAAATTAGATGGCTAAATTTTTTTACAGGTAAACGACTAAACTGGTTGAGTTTTTTAATCATCGAGAATTATACCGACAAACTCACTCCTACTTAGCTAAGCAAATATATGTAATGGTTTCCTTTGTATTCCATTAATATACATACAATGTACATAACTTATGAGTGAGAGTTTGTCTATATATATATACGAGGGTATATAATTATTTGAAAAAAAAGAATTAAAGTAAAAATTTCCAAATTAAAAGAAGTCTCAAGTAATTAATCTTAAAAAGAGTAAAATAAAAATTAGTAAACACATATTTAAAATGAGATTTTCAATAGTTATAAAATAGACATTAATATTCAAGGAAATAAAAATCAAATAAGTACTCATCCTAATTGTTTAAAGTTACTAAAACAAGAAGAAAAAAAACTAAAAGAGAAATTAGAGATTTTTATTTATGAGGGTCGGTCTGAAAGATACACAAGTCACTTTTGCCTAATAGCTGTTCTAAAGGTGTGCCATTCATTTTTAACCATATATTTTTGTGTATTATACGTAAATATGTAGATAAAAATTAATAGAATGTGATTGAAACAGATTTATAAAAATAGAAGATCGGTTCTCTTCAAAGATAGGCCTCATGTGGTCAACAGTCACCTCATCACATGGGAAATAAAACACAACAAGTGAAGATGACATAATTATATTTGGTGACATATTAAGAACATTAGTATTATTTTAATTGCCTTTCCTTTCACATTATCTCTTTTTTATTATTATTTATAATAAAGAATTTTGCAATTATTTTATCTTAAGAATTAATTTTTTAATATACACAATAAAATATATCAAATTAATAACTTAAAATTTGAAAAAAACTAATTTTAACAAAAGTTTAACGAATGATTAAAAACTCAACTGATTCGACTGATTTAATTTTAAAAATCTTGAACTGACTAACCTTTTGTTTCGATTTTAAATGTTGAATTTGATTTATTTTAATAACTCATGTTGATAAAAATTGTATTAGTGCTCAATTTTTATAAATTAATAAGTTATTATAAACTAAAATAAATTAATTAAGTTCAATTGAATAATTTTTTAATTAAAATTTAAATTATTTGATAAGAAAATATGGTTTCTGTTCATCATATTTTAAAATTTTCAATTTTATTCGATCTTTAATCGATTTTACGACGGTCTAATATAATTAAGCTTTTTTTTTATTTTAAATATAATTGAAACTTTTTAAACCTTAAACTTTTTGTCTTCTAGGTTTAACTTCTGGTCCAATTTTTTAAACATTGATTTGAGCTAACATAATCTAACTCCATTTGAATGTATATAAAATAATATTATATCATCATTATTTCATCTCCTAAATTTATTAAGTTTCAAAATATTTTATCTAAGTTTAACCCAAAGTAATTTTCATAGTTGAGGGTCAGACTCGAGTCTAAACTTTAAAATTTTTCATTCAAATACAAGTATAACCTAAAGTCTGGCTAGACCCGAAGCTTAAGGTTCGAAATTCAATTTAATCAAATTTGATTAAATTTATTTTTTTTAAATTATTAAAAATTAAAAATTACGTCATTTAATATATAATTTTCCAGTTTCGTGTAAATCCAACCCCAATTATGACCAACTCAGAACAGCCATATTCATTCAAAAACCGTGTCATGTCGACTAAACTTTCCTTGTCCATGGCTTATCCCCAAAATCTTGAGGAGTCCAGGACTCTCCCACTGCTCGTCGCTTTCAACAAACCGGTGGGCAAAAGGTCAAAACCCACGATCAAAGCTTAACATTAAACAAAAACACGAACACAAACAGGAGCGATAACATCAAAAAGCAGCAAGAAATCAAGTCACTGTCTCGATTGTCACCATCAAACGACCCATTTGATGTAGACGGTAATCAAATCATGATGTTGATGAAAAAAGTTTAATAATGGAAACTCCAACCTCACAATCACCAGAAAGAACAAAAGATGAAGTTTGGGTTTCATTTATATATAATTCTTTTGTAAAGTGCGACCCATCAGGATGTGATTCTCCTGATTGGCAAATAACTTATGGTGTGGTTGAGAAATCTACGGCTATGAATCCCCCGCGGATAGCGGAAGGGCAGTGACATCTAACATCTTCCATGTTCTGCCATTGATTAACCATACTTTCTTATTCCGTAAGTTTGAAATTGTGGAATCTCCTAATTTAAGGAAAGACTGCAACTTATTACTATTTAAATTGAGATTAAAATTCAACTACACTAATATTTAAAATTTAATAAATGAAAATTTTAATTTTCTTATCTTCATCGCCGTAATCATCACACCAAGTCAAAAGTTCCGTGATAAAACAGAGTCTGGAGAGGTCTAATAGTACGCAGCCTTTCTTTTATATAGTAGAGAAGCTGTTTCGGATAAACCTACATACAGATGTGACAATAAAAAAGTGATGCAGATTAAAGAATAAAAAAGTAAAACTGGTTCGCTAAATAATTATGTAAATAAAATTACAATAAATACATAAATAAATAAAAAATAAAATATAACCAAAGGATATATCTGATGATGTCTAATTCTTTCGGTATCTAATAAGCTACAAAATTCGACTTTTCTTGCCGCTAATTAAGCTGCAAAGATCGTTGAGGAGTTCTTGGGGAGGGAGACCGCCGTTCTTCAATTTTCTCATTTCCAGTAAACATAAAGAACAAGTTAATCACAGTGATTAAAAAATTTAACCGATTTAGCTAGTTTAATTATAAAAGTCTCGACTAAAATAAATAAATAAATTTTATTTAAGAATCACTTTTAATTATATTTTTAATTCTTTAATTTTTTTTAAGATGGTATAATATCGATTGAATCTTTTACACCCTAAATTTTTTGTCTTATTGGTTTAATTTCCATTTTATTTTTTAAAGTACTCGTTAATGGAAATTTTAACTAGTTGTTTACGTGGATAGGGAAGGAATAAAAATCATTAAATACACAAATAAATCATTTTTTAAATATTTTATATAAGGATGGAAAAAAATGACATACATAGGGTTTAAACATGAACAAATGGGACAAAAAGTAAAGAAATCCTTGAAACGACGCCGTTGGGGTCGTCCCGGACACTCGTTACATTGCCAATACTGCCCATTCTCTAGGACCCAACCCATCTCTCTCTCTCTCTCTCTCTCTCTCTCTCTCATTCTCTTCTCTGTCGCGAGCTCTTCGCACCAAATCTCTCGATTTCGCTAATTCAGTCACAAACACACCTATCTTCACCCACCTCTCTCTCTCTCGATCCGATTCGCCGATAATAAAACCGTCGAGAGAGAATAAAAAACCCGAAAATCCAACAAAAAGAAACCCCCCAAAAAAGTTTAACAGAGAGGAGAGGGAAATTCCGCCTTCCAAGCCCAAACCCATCAATAAAAATCCAATCTGATGCTTTTACCCATATCAATTTTTACCTTTTGTTGATTCCCTCTTATCCTGATCTAGGATTTTTTATTTTTGTTTGGCCATGTTGTCCCTGGTGGTTTTAGGGTTTGTCTCGATTTGAGTTTCGAGATCGATTTGGGATTGGGATTGATGGTTCTTTTAAGTGAAGGAAGAAGTGGGATTGATTTGTTGAACAGATATGAAACGGAGTTGCTGGTGTGCGTGGGTTCGGTGGTCGCCGCAGCGGTGGTGAGAATCGAAATTGGTAGCGGCACATGTTGCCGGTGTTTGACTCCTCGACGACTGTAGCTGTTGCAGCAGATTTTTCTCCTGATTATTCATCGTCTTCTAATTTTCTCCTTAAAGTATATATCTTGCTCTTTCTCGGTCTTTTTTCTTCATTTCTGGATTATTTATTCATTTTGTGTGTTACACTGGTTGGTTTTTCCTTTTCTTTTTGGATGTTGAATTTTTGGGGTTTTTGACCAGGCTGTGTATGCTAGTAGGTGTTTTTTCTTCGAGTTTTTCAGTGATGTTGGTGGTTTGGATCCTTTCTCTGAAATTTTTTGTTAAAGCTGATTTGTGATTATGCTTTTTATTTTGCGTTTTAATTACCTTTTTTGGTATTCCTGCGTTTCCAGTTTGTTTAGTTTAATAGTTTATCTTATCTTGTATGCTTTGTGTTTTGAGTTGGCTCAGGCTTACCGATGTTTTTGTGGTGGTTGTAATTGTTTTCCCTTTTCTTCTTCTTCTAGATTCAACGGATTCCTAAATTTTCACTTTATCCTCTTCAGAATGTCAGTGTGTTTTGGTAATTGCTGAATTGCCAAAAGCCTCTCTCAAAGATACCCTTTTCTTGGTTCATAATTTCTGTCCTATGAGTTTTCAATTATTTTTTATCCACATTTATGATTGTTTTGGTATGTTTTGATGCTATGTTTAACGTTACTGTTTTCAACTTCGTTTGAAATTATTTTATTTTTATTGCTTTGGTTGTTTGCGTTCTCATTTAAATCTTCTGCTAATCTTAAATATGTCTAACTTATTATTAATTGGAATGTCTCCCGCTATCCCAGTAGCATACTGGTCCAATATAGTTGAATGTTTTCCGTCACTAATTGCAGGATGGACGCAAGATTTATGTTGGTGATTGTGCACTTTTCAAGCCGCCCCAGGATTCCCCACCTTTCATTGGAATTATTCGGAAGCTAATTACAGGAAAAGAGGAAAGACTCAGTTTAGGGGTCAATTGGCTTTACCGACCTTCTGACATTAAGCTTGGAAAAGGTGCCTTCTTAGAAGCTGCACCTAACGAAATTTTCTACTCATTCCATAAGGATGAAATTCCGGCTGCATCGTTACTCCATCCGTGCAAAGTCGCTTTCCTTCGTAAAGGTGTTGAACTTCCTTCAGGGATATCTTCATTTGTGTGCAGAAGAGTTTATGATACTGAGAACACGTGTTTATGGTGGTTAACTGATAAAGATTATATTAATGTAAGTGCATTGTCCCGTTTGCTTTCCTTTTTCTTGTAATTCATTATTATTTTAATTAGATCTATATATAATTTTTTGATACAGGAACGGCAGGAAGAAGTAGATAAGTTATTAGACAAGACAAGACTAGAGATGCATGGGGCAGTGCCGTCAGGAGGCCGTTCTCCTAAACCCTTGAATGGTCCAACATCTGCACTAAAACCGAATTCAGATACTGCTCAGAACAGTACTTCATTCTCTTCTCAGGGTAAAGTTAAGAAGAGGGAACGGAGTGATCAGGTTTCTGAACCTGCTAAACGGGAACGTTTGTCTAAACCAGAGGATAGGGATTTTGGTCAAAACCGGACTGAGCATGTATTCAAGTCTGAACTCGCCAAAATAACTGATAAAGGAGGTCTTGTTGATTTAGAAGGAGTTGAGAGATTAGTACAACTTATGCAATCTGACAGTACCGATAAGAAAATAGATTTGGCTGGTCGAATAATGCTTGTTGATGTAATAGCAGTTACAGATAGAGTTGACTGTCTTGAACGTTTCGTGCAGCTCCGGGGTTTACCTGTTTTGGATGAATGGCTGCAGGAGGTACACAAAGGGAAAATTGGTGATGGTACCAGTTCTAAGGACAATGATAAATCTGTTGAAGAGTTTCTTTTGACACTACTTAGAGCATTAGACAAGCTACCTGTAAATCTTGATGCATTACAATCTTGTAATATGGGCCGATCAGTTAATCATTTGCGAACTCATAAAAATTCTGAAGTCCAGAAGAAAGCTAGGAGTTTAGTTGACATTTGGAAGAAGCGTGTTGAAGCTGAGATGAATATGAATGATTCAAAAACTGGATCAAGTCGTGGTGTTTCATGGCCCACCAAGCCAGCCCCATCTGAAGTTTCTCATGTAGGCAGCAGAAAGCTAGGGGCATCTGCTGATGGTGGATTTAGAAGTTCTGTAACACAATCTTTGTCATCTAAAAGTTCTCAAGTTAAGCTTGCAGCTGGGGAAGGTGTTGCAAAGTCATCTTCACCTGGTGCAATGAAATCCATGACCACTCAGGTTTCTCGAATGTTAATTGGGCCTGGAACCTCAGATCCACCTCTTACACCAATCAAAGAGGAAAGGAGTAGCAGTTCAAGTCAGTCTCAGAACAACAGCCAATCTTGTTCAAGTGAACATGCAAAGACAGTCGGTTCTTCATGTAGGGAAGATGCAAGAAGCTCAACTACTGGATCCGTGACTGTAAGTAGAGGTTCAAATGGTGCTTCTCGCCATCAAAAATCAAACCATGGTGTTCATGCATCTGTTGCCTCGGTACCTCAAAAGGAGGTCATTGCAGCAAAAGTTAGTTCTGGAAATAGGAGCTCAAACTCTGATAAGGTATCACCAACTCGAGTTTCACATGATCGAACGCCTGATATTTCCAATGTGGATCATGGAAACAATCAGCGGCTCATTGTGCGGTTACCTCACACTAATCGAAGTCCTTCAAGAGGTGCTAGTGGGAGTTCTTTGGATGATCTTGCTGCCATAAGTGGTAGAACGTCTCCTCCACCTGAAAGGCATGATAACAATGACAGGAAAGCTAGGGGAAGAGGTGAAATTTCACGATGTAATAATTTATCAAGTGGGAATTCGAATTTATGTCAAGGGAAAGATGGACAGTGTGGGCATGATGAAGGTAATGCTGTGACTGCTTCTGCCGAAGGACAGAAAATTGACGAAGAAGGTTCAAAGGTACTGGAAGAATCAAAGGCTACTGTCTCACTATTGGGGACTGTGCCTAGATTGGGGAAACCTTATGATGCTTCTTTGAGCTCCATAAATGCTTTGGTTGAAAGCTGCGCAAAGATTTCTGAAGCTAATGCATCTGCTTCACATGAGGATGATGACGTTGGGATGAACCTGCTTGCAAGTGTGGCAGCAGGAGAAATTCTGAAAGCTGATACTGTCTCACCTTCAACTTCTCGCAGAAGTTCACCTGTAGGAGAGGAGTCATCCTCCGGCGATGATAGCAAACCAGAACACATGGCTGAAGAAGCTGGGAAAATCCAATGCAAGCCTAGTGATGTAACCGATGCTGGCCCAATTGCAGAAGTACTTGATTCTGTTGATTCGTTGTTGGCTAAGAAGGATTTGGGACATACAGCTGACAAAATGCTCAAATACACGTCTGGGGATTGCGGAGTTCCTTTGGTTGAATCTGAAGATAAAGAAGGGAAATCTTCTTTTACAAATTTGCAACAATCTGGTGAAGTTTCTTGTTTGAGATCTGATGTGAAGTCAATTGAGCCAGCATGTGATCCTTCAGTTGTAGGGTTGCCTATTGTTCAGAAGGTTGAGATTAAGAGGGAGGTTGAAGCTGTCCACCACTCTCTTGAACATAGAATATCAGTAAGTGAGAGGGATCAACATAATTTCATTTCAGTGAAATCTGAAGGCAGGACTGCTGCACTGAATGATGAAAGGAAGGCTGATTGTGCACATGAAAGAGTGGAGGAAAGCAGTGTGGCAGCTGTATCAGAATTACATGTTACCGGCACAAAATGTGGGAAGGAGGTGAATGAAAAACCAACATGCTCATCATTGGAGGTTAGTCTTCAAAAGCATAATGCTCTTGATCATGATTCACTTAGTGGTGTCTCAACAGAGCAGAAGCCATCTGAAAATGTGGACATTAAACTGGACTCTTCAGACAGAAAAAGTGATCATGCTAGTGTGCCATCTCCTTCTGGAATGTCCCTTGTGGAGCACATGGCTGAGGTCCCTGACAAATCTAGGACAGAAGGTCATGTTGAGCTGAATGAGCGACCGTGGACAGGCTTAGTTTCATCTGGTTCAGATCATAATATTGAATGTACTGCAGAGAATTTAGATAGAAAAGATGTGCAGGGTGCATCTGCTTCTCATGTGGGCTTGCCCATTGTTTCCCTTCGAAAAAATGAACCATGTGAGATGTCTATGGGCTTCAAGTCTGATGGTGTTGAATCAGATGCCATAATAGAGCCACATGCTTCTGTTGCAAATGCTTCAGTCTCAGTAGCATGCTCTGGCGGGTCTGTGAAGCTTGACTTTGATTTGAATGAAGGCTTTTCGATTGATGATGGAAACCAAGGTGAGCCTGCTCAATCTGTGGGTCCTGATATCTCATCTACTATTCATCTGCCTTGTCCTTTGCCTATTCCCTTATCATCTATATCTGGAACCTTGTCTACTTCAATTACTGTGGCTGCTGCTGCCAAAGGCCCATTTGTTCTTCCTGAAAGCCCACTACGTACCAAGGGAGAACTTGGGTGGAAAGGATCGGCTGCTACAAGTGCTTTTCGACCAGCTGAACCTAGAAAGAATTTGGAAATGGGTCTGAATTTTGGTGAAAACTCAATGGTTGATGCTTCTGGAAAACAAGGCCGCACTCCTTTAGATTTTGACCTAAATATTCCAGATGAGAGAGTTCTAGAAGATGTAATTTCTCAAAATTCTGCTCGAGCTTCTTGTTCTGGGTCTGGAGCTCGTGATCGCTCTGATGGTGGATTTGATCTTGACTTGAACAAAGCTGATGAGAGCTCAGACACTGGATTTCTCTCAAACAACAGCTCTCGCTTTGAAATTTCTACGATATCAAACAAATCATCACTACCTGGTGGACTGTCAAATGGTGCACTTAATATTTCCAGAGGCTTTGACTTAAACAATGGACCAGGCCTTGATGAAGTTGCCCCTGAAGCAGCCCCACACAATCTGTCGGTGAAAAGTAGTTTACCTTTTCCATCACCTGTTCCTGGTCTAAGAATGAGTAGTACAGAATTTGGAAACTTCTCATCTTGGTACCTTCCAGCCAACACCTATTCAGCCATCTCAGTCCCATCAGTTTTCCCTGGTAGAGCAGAACATAGTTTTGTTGCTCCTGCTGGATCGCAGAGGATTTTGGCTCCTCCAAATGCAAGCACGACTTTTGGGCCTGAAATTTACCGGGGCTCAGTGTTATCATCTTCTCCAGCAGTGCCTTTTCCAGCCACTACCCCATTCCAATATCCGGGATTCCCATTTGAAACCAGCTTCCCTCTGGCATCAAACACCTTTTCTGGTGCTTCAACAGCATATATGGAATCATCTTCTGGCAATGCACTTTGTTTTCCTACTGTTCCTTCACAATTAGTAGGACCTGCTTGTGTAGTCTCATCTCCTTATCCTAGACAGTATGCAATGAGCCTTCCTGGTGGCAGCAGCAATGCAAGTTCTGACAGCAGGAAATGGGGTGGCCAACTTGATCTGAATGCAGGTCCTGGAGCTAGTGATGGAGAGCGTAGGGAGGAGAGACTGCCTTCTGCAATAAGACAACATACTCTTCCCGGTTCACAAGTGATGACAGAGGAGCAGATGAAGATGTATCAGGTGGCTGGTGGAGCGGGAAACAGTGTATTCAAGAGAAAGGATCCTGATGGAAGCTGGGATCCATCCGATAGATTCCACAGCTTCAGACAATCATCATGGCAATAGGTTAACAACGCAATGGTTCAAAATATTTTGGAGAGGTGAGCCATTTGTTGGAGGACACAGTTCAATGATTTGATTTTTAATTTTGTTATGTCCTATGTTATCTTTTTGGAGTGGAATGTTTGGGTCAGTTTGTAGGAGTAGAGATGTGCTGCGTAGGGAAGGAATGATCACTCTGCATAACTGCCCTTCCAAATTATCTTACGAAATATTGATTTGTGCATTCTTTTTAACACTTGTTTTCATTTTCAAGGAACTGGAAGGCAGATTCATGAAGAGCCATGGCCACAAAAGGATCAAGTTACAAAGGGCGCTGTTCTTTGTTCAACCAGATATAAAACCCGACTGGGAAGGGGCAAGATGGCTCCTCTGTCTCCTATAACAGTTCGAGAAAGAAACGGTGCCATCAACTTAATCGCAGCAGCAGCATTACCAACAATGCTTTGCAAAAAGGATTTTTCGTCTGACCAAAGTGAGGGCCAACCAAAAACCTGAGCACTTTAGGACATCAAGAGCTTGTGACAACATAATTTGGAAACTTCCTTACTAGATGTGGTCATTGAGTTCTTTTTCCTCCCTTTCTTGATTGTACAGTGATAAATCAAAAATGAATTTGGTTGCCCCAAATGGTGTTTGATATATTTAGAAATTTAATTTTTAGGCATAAATGTTATGGATGCTGCTGATATTGATAAGGTATTTCAAGGTTACCCTGTGCCTGTATAGTTTCCATGCCTTGGTCTGTGCAAACCAGTGTCTGTGTTCTGACTCAGCTTTAAACATTCAGCTATGCGCATTTCTTCATTTTGTCTTTTGATGATGTTTGTTGCTATCCAGGACATTGTTGAGGCACGATTTGAATGGTAGTTGTATGGTCTCCCAGGTTAAAATGCCAAGCAGCGTGCACATTTGTCCCTGCGTTGCATACCATTTATACAAAACGCCATTTCTAACCTTCTTCTTCTTATACTGAAACCATGGCTATGAGCCAATTAAGCTTCGCCGATCAGGCAATTAAGTGCAAGTGTGAGCAAATCTGAACGGATCAAATAAAATTTGAATTTGATTTAAAATTTAGAATTTCATTTTTTAAAAGTTCAAGTCCTTTCAAATCCTAATTATTTCGAATTATGTTTGTTGAATTCAGACCAAAAATGCCAAACTACTCCAACAAACAAGATTGGTAATAATTCAAACTATAGTTGAGGTTCAATTATAACATGGATTGATATAGAGATATGATGAGATTGATTTGATTCAACAATCACTATCATTCGTGTATGATGACAAATCTTCCATTTAGTTATGACTAAATATATGATAATGACAGTCCTTTTGTCTCAGACATATGTTAGTGGGAAAAGCTAAAGCGTGTAATGACTACAAGGCCGAAATTAGTCGATGAAAGCTTCATGTTTCGAACAAGTTTCGCCGGAAAATCAGGTAAATTAAGTAACCAAGGTCCACAACAACAGGAAACAGCACATGCAATCAGCTAAACCAATGGTGTTCCATAGGTCATTAACCTGTATCGCACGGTTGACATTACAGTACATAAAGATCACCTTTTTGACCTTCCTATCATAGAATTACAACTGCCCTTAACCAGGTCCACGTACCTGTTTAGTGAGGGAAGAGCAAGTACTAGAACCCTGACCTTTCCAATATTCTTTGCCAATTACCAAAGATATGTAATGCTTTTGTATAAGGGAATAAATCTTTCTTTTTCAGACACGAATCGCATACATGACTGTCTGCGTCTCTCCATCTGCATGACTAAGAAATATGAAGTCTTCTTCTTCTTCTTCTTTCTCTTCCTTTCTGTTTTACAGCCACAAGGAAAGATGCCTCAAAATGGGGAGATCAGTACCTTTCTTGTTATCATCTCTAGGCCTAACCACCATTTTCAGCATGATACTTCTCTTTTCTCCAAACCCTTTTAAGGTCATGCCTAAAAATGATGACCCTGATGATCAAAAGCTCCTGTTGATGGAACCACAAAAGGGTATAATACCTTTCAATCAATGCTTCAACCCCATGTACCTTTCTTTTTGCTTTTTCTTTTAATTTTTTTTTGGATTTCCCTTGAGTTTTACTTTACAACGGCATGAATTGAGTTATGATCTTTGGTTTTGTAGTGGAAGACAATTGTGACTTGTCCAAAGGTCATTGGATACCAGATCTTAATAAGGTTTCTCAGTATACAAATTCAAGTTGTGTAACGATTCCAGACTCAAAGAATTGTTTCAGACATGGGAGGGTGGACAGAGATTTCCTTAACTGGAGATGGAAGCCTGAAAAATGTGATCTTCCAAGCTTTGATCCTCGTACTTTCTTAGAAATTGTCAGAGGAAAGACACTAGCTTTCGTTGGTGATTCAGTTGCTAGAAACCACATGGAATCACTGCTATGCCTCCTCTCAAAGGTCAGTTCATGTCTCTTTCATTTCTCTCCTCATGAACATAAATTATGAGATTTAAGCCTGTTACCGTACAATTTTGGACCTTTCGTCTATGACATATTCAGGAGGTTGTCGGAATCAAGAAACGACAGAGAACAAGTTGCATGCATTTAGAAACTTGCTTGTCACTTTAAGTGCCTCATCGAATAGGAATTCCAAGGTGGTGTTTGTTCATCAGTTTCCTTTTCAAAATGGCGAGTTTGGTTTTGAATTAATTGCTGATTATTTTGGAAACAAAATCTTAGAAACAAAGTGGAAAGATGGTTAGCAACTGCTATTCTCATCTACGCTGATACCTAAATAAGCCTGATTTTCTGAGTGCAGCTTCATGCCAATCATGTGCTTTGTCTGTAAAAGGTAATTTACTGTATCAGAACATGCAGTAGCTGTGATTGGAACAGCTTGGTTGCTATTTCTGTACCAATAAGGATCATTTCCTCTGCCCATATTGTGCTCACAGGAAAAGAGTTGAAAGTAACAGAATGTGTGAAGACATGTGACAGTTTTTTTTTTTTGAAGACATGTGACAGTTGTTAATAGCATTTATAGTAATTCTGTGGAAGTTAAACTGTCGACTAAAAGTTGCTTAACTATGTTTTGGTCTTCATATTGAATCTAAAAATGGTGCTTTCCCTGCAGGAGGAAGCTCCAAAGGATGTTTACAAGGATTCTGAAGATAGGAACCGGATATGGCACTTTCCTGTCCACGACTTCACCCTCAAGATCATCTGGACAAAATTTCTTGTAGTTGGTGAGGAGAGAATGACCAACGGTTCATCATCAGGCGTTTACGATTTGTATCTCGACAAGATTGACGAGAACTGGACCAGAGAACTTCATACCATAGATTATGTTGTTATATCAGATGCACATTGGTTCTTCAGACCAATATATTTACATGTAGGCTCAGAAGTAGTGGCATGTGTTTTCTGCAATGCACCAAACATCACCGATCGAGGTGTTAGTTTTGCTCTTAGGATGGCATTTCGAGCTGCTTTAAAACACATCAATCATTGCAAGAACTGCAAGAACATAGTAACAATGGTAAGGACATTCTCACCATCCCATTTTGAGAATGGCGCTTGGGACACGGGAGGGAACTGCAACAGGACAAGTCCTTTTGGTGAAGAGGAAATCAGCTTGGAGACTACCGACTGGGAACTTAGAAACATGCAAGTTGAGGAGGTTGAAACAGCTAGAAAAGAAGGTGGGCAAAGAAGACGGTATGGAGTTTTGGACATAACCAGGGCTATGCTTATGAGACCTGATGGACACCCTTCAGAGCACTGGGGTAACAAATGGATGAGAGGCTACAATGACTGTGTTCACTGGTGCTTGCCAGGTCCAATCGATATGTGGAGTGATTTCTTGCTGGCTGTCCTCAGGAAGCTGGTTTGATTTCTTGCATCGGATAGAGATTTACTATAGCTTATAGAATACCATTCAATTGTAATAATATCAAACTTTTCCATTTTTGTTTCTGAGGCATAAAGGTTCATGATAAAGAAAGTATCGGTTTAAGAATTTATGTGAATCATTGGGATTGATTGACATTTACAAAACACTACAGAAGAAACATTGAATCCTGATGACACTTTCAACGTTATTTAGGTTTCGTTATTTTGATTGTGAAAAATACCAAACCTATCTGAAGCCTTGAGGTCTTCATTTTTTTTTAAGTTGCAGATAGTGATAGGTGGTGATTGATAAAAACTTTGGACCCTCATCAAGCGAGCTTTTATAAAAGATGGAAGTACAAGTCAATTCAGACCTTCAAACATGAATATGGCGTAACATCGAAAAACATGAAAGATCCAAATTTAGGTGAATTTTGTTTCAGGCTCAGTACGTAGACTGTGACCAAGCTCAGAAACAAATGAAACTGTTAACTGTGAAAAATAAAGCTTCCCCTCTGAACTGATCCTGTTTAAGCAGCAAACAAACCCTGGTCCTGAATCAGTAAAAAGAGGCTGTACTTCATTGTGTTGAAAGAAAAACAAACAAAAACAAGCACCATACAGAGTATCACCCACCTATTAACTGAATGAATGAACCCAACCGTTATGCACCGCTAAAGGAGTTGAGCAATTATGACACATGAAAGTAATTTCAGGAACCCATTTTCTGATACCAATGGAAAAAAGCTAAACAGACCAATGTAGGTAACAGTGGCACAGATTTGTCGTGAAGATTTTAAGATTGAGAGGGATGTGCTCTGGCAAAGCTCTGGTCATCAATATGAAGCAGAACAAGAACAGGGACCTCCTGAACCCCACAAAAGACCTAGATCCAAGATCATAGATTCGAATTTTTTGACAACTAACACAAGCTAAAAGCTTAGGCTAATGCATAAACCAAAAGTGCAAAAGAACATGGGACTTACACTCTACATGTCGATCAACTGATATTCAAAATTCTGAATTTTATTGCTATATAGTAGAGTTAGAACCAAAAAACTAAATTCCTACAATGAATGAAGATCTGTTGCATTGGTGCAAGATTAAAATCACCAAGACATGGAATTACAAGAAACAAAACTGGTACTGAGCATTGTGGTCTTTCAAACAGAAAACTATAGGCAACAAATGATTGTGGGGCTTCTAATGACTATATTGGGTTAGAACTAAGTGAATGACTTTGGATTCTAATCAATCAAAACAGAGTTTATTGAACACAATTTTTATCTCAACATACAGAATGAAGAATGTATAAAGAACAGAAACTTGTAAACTGGTCAGGAAAGATCCATGACTGAATAACAATCTAAGCAAGAAAAAAGTAAATTGAGCAACACTGAGTTTTATGCTAGGACAGAAACTTGTAAACTGGTCAGGAAAGATCCATGACTGAAAAACAATCTAAGCAAGAAAAAAAGTAAATTGAGCAACACTGAGTTTTATATTCCTAACATAAATGCTGTTGTTTAACAAACACCAAACTAGTACTATCCTCTATGGCTACATCAACAGGAATGGTTATTAAAGCACTCAAATTCCAATTAAAAAATTTTGTTCTAAGATAATACACAGTGATCAGATATCCAATACAAGAAGTGCATCGGTCATCCTTCTATCGAGTTACCAAGTACATAAGAGAATAACTCACGAACGGGAGAGAATTCTACCAACCCAATATCAACTGCATATCCATTAACAGGCAACTTCAATTCTCTTAAAAGACAAAAAGCTTCTCCCATTCTCGCCTTTGGTACCTCCTGAGCTACTGCGCAACAAGGAATCCACGACTCCGGCCGGTACTCTTCACTAATTTCAATGCCTTCCCTTTTCAATGCATCACACAACTGAGAATGGAACTGAAGTAGCGAATGCGAGGGCGTGGGAGACAAAAAGAGGACATTGTTATCACCTGGAGGACTCCCAACTGTAGAAAAAGTCATGGCCAAAGGCTCTTGCTTTGAAGCAAAAGTTCTTAAGACTGATTCAAGCTTCGTGGGCTCAACATAGGCGCTTGAATAAAGAGTTATGTGAGGCCGAGACTCAATTTCAATGAGTTGGGTACTGATTTGGCGGCGAGCTAGCACGTTCCAAGCCTTCAAGACCTGGTTTTCAAGTGCCGGATCGAAATACAACTCAATTGCATAGCCTTGTGACATCGAGAGTGAAGATTAATCCCTACGTGTGATCCAAAGACAGTAACTTTAGAGAAAATATCCGATACCCAAGATCCAAGATTGAGATCCGAGACTACCCAGAGAGGAAAAGTGAAGAACTGCTCAAAATTGGACTAACCGGCGAGAGAGAAAAAACATGTAAAGACCCAGTTGAGATTGGTGGCTGAAAGGGGACAAACAACTAGTGGACTGTGAATTAAACGCGAAAATGTTGTGACCCAGATGTGGAAACTCCAAGAAAACCCAAAATAAAAGATGAAGAACAGATGTGTGAGATGCTTCGTGAGCGAACGTCACAAGGATCAGGGACGAAGCTAAAGAGAATAAAGGCCAGGAGGTTGGGTGTCAAACGGTGGAGTCTTGAGTTCTAGGAGATAGATATCTCTCTCTCTCTTGTCATTGTGGACTTTTATCTTAATCTCTTTTAGGAACGCAAACGTTAGGATCTTATAATCTTTGTTTGTCCAACGATTCTAGTTTATTTGTTTTGATCAGTTTATTTTCTATATCATTATCATATATAATTTATAGAAAATAATATATTAAGACTTATTTGTGGAAAAAACAATTATTTCTATTACATAACAATTTTTATGATCTAACTTACATAAATAGGGATTGGTAAATTCTAAATTTTACCTACTTTTTAAGGTTTTTTTTAAGACATTTAACTTTAAATGTTTTATATTGTCTCGTATTGATTAAACTTGAAAATGTTAAAGGGTTTATAAATGGTAAATGTCAACTATTTAAATGGCTAGTTCTGGTCATTTTAGCAATGATTGAACCAAACATAATTCTTATTAATAGACTCTACATTTTACTTATATTAAAAATTATAATAAAACGAAATGTCAAGTCTACTATAAATGAGTAGTAATTTTACGTATTAATTTTAGTTGAGCGCTCTTATTAGAAAAAAATTCTAATTTAGCAAATTAAAGACTCATAATCGCTCCAAGGAAAAAAAAGAATTGAACTTTTACGTATTTAGTATTTTAAAAAATAAAGGAAAAAAATATATCTAAACCAACATTACAATGAGTTCAAGACTATACACAACAAAAGGAAGCAAATCTAACACAACTTATTTACATAACTAAGCTAAATGTGCCAACTATACTTCATGTCATAAGACAAGGTAGTGTGATGATTTTTGCTATTAAAGAATATCGAATCCAATTAATTATATTCTCCGCAACCCGATAGGCTTCAATTTCCTTATGAGCAAGTAATTGCGAGTTACGCTCTTTCCAAAGGCCGTATATGGTAGAAAGAAAGGCCCATTGATAGATGATAGCATTAGGATAACCCTTCCGGGAGTATCTAATAGCTTAAGCAAAAACGTGGTCCCAAGAGTAAGGAGAGCCTGTTCTCGGTAACAAATGTAGGATCTTACTCCAAACCACTTTTGAGTATGAGCACAAGAAAAAGAGGTGAACACGGTCTTCAACTTCCAATTTACATAAAGAGTAAGTAGTGTTGACAATTCTATGCAAACGATGTTTAGTCTTGAGTCTATTGAGAATAGCAAGCCATGATTTGAAGGAAGCCTTAGGAGAGATAGAATTATGCCATAAAAGAGAAGACCAAGGTACCTTAGTTAATCCCCGAGTATGTACTAGATGACAAGACTTGTTGGTGAACCGCCCACTAGTTTCCAACTTCCATAAGATGGCATCATCCCGTAGTACATTGAGAATAGAAGGTAAAATGGGAGCCAGAGTATTGAAACCTCTGAAAGTACCCTGCCATTGGCCATTACAAAGAATGGAAGATACCCTCAGATTCAAAGGTATTCTGTTACTCAAATGTCGAATACGAGGACGTGAAATAAGTGGACTATAATCTACCGAGTTGTCAAACCAAAACTAGGTCTGACTTCCATTACCGACCTGGTGCTTAATGCAAGGATAAATTGTGTCACACATACGAAGCATTTGGATCAGAATCTAAGAAAATTCCTTCCTAATGCCAACTTGCTAGAAGCTACCATTGTGGAAGTGGTACTCATAAAGCCATTTAACCCATAACGCATTATGATTAGTATACAACCTCCAGAGTCTCTTACACATTAAGACTTTTTGAGTGGAGCCAATAGACTTAATACCCAAACCTCCAAATACCTTAGGGGTTACCACCTCACTCCATTTAACTTTAGCATTTATAGCTTTGTTGGAACCCCCAGACTAAAGAAAGGCTTTTAGGATTCTATCTATGTCCTTTAAGACTCCTTTGGGTAAAGCTATATGGGCTACCCAATATAAATGCAAGCTACTCAAGACAGAAATAATCAGAGTAAGTCTAGCAACATAATGTAGGAACTTGTTTTGCCAAGCTTGCACCCTTTTTGTAATTTTTTTCCAGCAGAGGTAGACACTATAACCGAGATGGTTTAGAAGAGGAGATGGGGACACCCAAATAATAGTATGTGCCAGGGTGAGAAATCAATCCCACAGTCTGACAAATAAGGTCTGTATTACGCACATCAGCTGAGATATGCACACTGCTTTTTCTGAGTTAAGATGGAGCCCAGACCAATCCGCAAATAACATCTAGGCATACGTATCAAAAGCCTTGAAGAAGTCGACCTTAATTAAACAACTTCGGAGATGCTTGCCCAAGTTGTACTCTTTTAATAGCTCCTGTAAGAAGAGGATGTTATCCCCAATGTTCCTCCGTGGGATGAAAGCTCCTTGTGCTGGATTGATGATGCCAATGATGGCCACTTTTAGCCTCTCTGCTAAAATCTTAGAAATGATTTTATATATGATATTACAATAAGAAATCGGTCTGAAATTAGACATATTTTGAGGGTGTTGCTTTTTAGGAACTAAGCAAATGGTTTAACTCCTTAAGCATCTTCCTAGATTCAAAGAATTCCAACACCACAGAAGAAACCAACCCACCCACTGACTGTGTTATTTGGGGCCCAGTGGCGCATTGGGCACGCAAGATTTTAAAAAAATTAAATATTTTTTATTTTTAATATATATATATATATATCTCTTTGATAACTGAACAAGACCCTCTCTTGAAGTGTGTCGCACCGCCACCATCAATGTAATTTGTGAAAGATTGTATGAAGAGGGGTGTTCCAAAATTTTTCTTTCACATGGAGGTGATTAGACATTAACCCCACATGGTTTTGAACACATGTCAAGGACAAACTAGTAACAATAGTGACATGGAGAGCAGTTATGGGCTTTTCAGCGACATCGACAGTTATTGAATTGGGATCTTTCTTAAAAAAGTTGGAAGCGGTGGTCCAATCACCTTCAATGGCAGCTTTGTACAGTGGCAAGTAACGATCGACGCGAGAAGGTAAGGCAAGGCTGGCATGTTTGACCGTTTTTCTTGACTCTTTTTTCTTTCGTCACGTCAGCTTTTTATATTGACAAGTTTTATAATATTTATTCCAAAATTAGATTTAGGAATGTTTCAGCGAATGCATGTATGACCATTTGATCAATAATTTAACAAAGTTGTTGCGGTAGGGAATGAGTTTTTTAGGCTTATGAACAGTAGGGAATATATATATATAATAAAAGAAAAGGAGATCCAATTATTTTTTTAGTATATTTGACAGCTGCTACCTCTTTTATGGAATTAGTAAATATTGGTTCTAACTAATTTTTTTATTTTCCAGTTATGGAAAAATACTTTAAAAAATTAAGATTGGCTGTTCAATAATCATCGTCTGATTTAATCAGAATGTTAATAAAGCACCTTCAACATCGAAGGAGGTTATTATTGAAGAACTTGTGATTGACTAAGAAAATCTTCCTTCCGATCCAGGATTGAGACCTAATATAATGAAGTATCCTCCTGAAAAACAAGATCAGGTGCGTAGAGCTTATTTATTAAAAGGTTTTTGTCAACCTCGAAATCATAACTTTCCTCAAACCATGGATGGAGATCGTAAGCAGAGATTTATTGTATCATGGTTTGATGATTTCAAGAATTGGTTGAAATATAGTGTTGAAAAAGATGCTGCATATTACTTATATTGTTATCTTTTTTCGATTGATCGTGAAAGAAAACATACTAATTTTGTATCCGAGGGTTTTAGTGCTTGGCGAAAGAAAACAAGATTAAGAGAACATGTAGGAAATCATGACTCTAATCATAATAAATGTCGAATTGTTTGTGAAAATTTAATGAACCAATCCCAATCTATTGAGTTAGTTTTTTCAAGGCAATCGGATAAATCAAAAATTGAATATCGGTGTAGGCTAAATGCATCAATAGGGTGTCTTCGTTATCTCTTGATGTAAGGGCTGCC
>JAOQMR010000001.1:23254888-23269454 GCA_027563865.1 Erythroxylum pelleterianum | reverse complement strand
TTAACAATCGATTTGATGAAGTCAATACAAGTTTGCTTTTATGTATGGCATGTCTTGATCCTAAAGACTCCTTTTCTGCATTTTACATGGACAAATTGATTGAACTTGCAAAATTGTATCCTTCAGAGTTTCCTCCTATTGCTTTAATTGAACTTGAATATCAACTTAGGAATTTTATCATTGATATATGTATGGATAAGAATTTTTCTGAATTGAGTGGAATTGGAGACCTTGCTAAGATAATAGTGGCTACAAGAAAGCATTATGTATTCCCTTTGGTTTATTTTTTAGTCAAATTGTCATTATTTTACCAGTTGCTACAGCCACAGTGGAAAGAGCTTTCTCTGCAATGAAAATTATTAAGAGTTCACTTTGTAATAAAATTAGAGACTACCTATTGAATGATTGTTTAGTGTGTTCCATTGAAAAAGATGTATTTGTAAATATTGACAATGATCTTGTTATGAAAAGATTTCAATATATGAAAAGTAGGCGAGGATTATTGTAATTTTAACTATTTTATATTCTTAATAAAACTTTATTTTTTATTTAGTTTTGATATGAAATTTTTTGTGAAATCTATATTTTATTTGGGCCCTTCTATCTTAAATTTCTAGCTCCGTCACTGAACTCACTTGTGATATCCCAAGACCTTTGGAAGAATAAAGTAGTAAAACTATCAGGACCAGGTGCTTTGGAGGGTTTCATACTGAAAAGGACTTGTTTGACATCCTCATGAGTATCAGGTTGCGTCATCTATTCCAAGATGCTAGGTTCAACCGAAGTCTCTATTAAAGTGATTATATTAAGAATCTTCATCCATCAATTCTTCAAAATGTGTCCGATCCAACTCCTGCAATTGGGGTTGCGAAGAGTAAGTGTGGTCTCTATTATCCTTAAGGATTGATATTGTATTGGTATTCTGGCGAGTCAATAAGGAAGCATGAAAAAACTTAGAATTGGTATCCCTTTCCTTGAGCTAGTTTAACTAGACCTTTTAGTGTAGAATGGATTTTTGAAGCTGTAAGACTTCTATGTAATTGCGAAAGGCAATAGCTTTCCATAGTACAGAGGAAAACGTTATACGGATTGTGATAGCAAGCGCCTTAAACTATAAAGAGCCTATCCCTTAAGTTAGTTATATCCAGATACTACCGAGATAGGAAAATTTTCAGTTCAACTTTCACCTTCTTCAATTTCTGCATTAATTGAAAGGATTTGTAACCACTACATTAATTAACCAACACCTATCCACCAAGTCACTAAATCCCTCCATCTTAGTGAGCCCATTAAAGAATCGAAATGGGGCAGCAAGTCTTGGGCTCTCTTCCCATCTCTGGATCAACATGAAGGAGTGATCAGAGGGGGGATTGTCTCCAAAATACACATATGAGTGGAAGAAATGACCTAATCAAGCCGAATTAACAAGTGCTTGATCCAGCTTTTTTCTAATGAAAAAAATCCACCTATTGGTTATTTGACCAAGTTAGCTCTCGACCCGAAGTCTTCAAATCCACCAAATCCATCGTGGAAAAGAAAGAGGAGGGTTCCTTCGTTGACCCATTATTTAATTTAAGATTTGATCATTTCAATTAATAAAATAATTGCGCGCATTTGAAATCAATCAAAATAATCATAAAAAATAGAAGAACAATTTAATATATGAATAGATAAAACACTTTGACTAGTTGGATAAAGATATTTAATTGAAAAAAGATTGTTAAATGAAATTAATTAATTTATTTTAGTCTACAAGAACTTATTAATTTACAAAAATTGACTGATTAATTAAAAAAATTGATAAGTTTTTAATAACCAGAGTTATTAAATTAAATCAAATTGAAAAGTTAAAAACTAGACTGAAAAGTTGAAAGGTTCAAAATTTTTACGATTATACCTAAACCTGTTAGATTTTTAAATCGAAAATGTTTTAAACTTATGAGTATCTCTTTTTTAATCAAAACCCATTGAAATATTAAATTTAGCAATTGAAAGGGAAAACTCGGTTCTCACCATTCTGAATTCAACTGTTCTCTTAATAAACAAGCTAAGCTCAAGATCATTATTAAACTAAAAGTGATATAAAATTTAAGTGTCAATTCAATAAAAGCGGACGATCTCACATTCATATAATTATGTCATTCTATTCGATTCGCCAAATTTTTAAATATTGAATTCTTCCACGGTTTGAGCGTCAATATACTTACAAGAACAGATTATCCATTTGCATAATCTCTTAACCTGTGATTTGGGTCTTCCCATGGCCGATTCTAATCTCTAGTGAACAAAATTGAAGGTTTTCAGAAAGTGCTTCGGTGACCGACTGAGGACGTGAAAGGCGGCGACCGGCTCTTGAGGCAGTAGCTCTTTTTGTTGCCTGGTGTGGAGGACTGTTGGCGGTTGGGTGGTTGGCTTGGCTGGGTAATTCCTTCTTGTAATTTCGTGATGGACGTTGACAGGAGCGTGGAGTGGGGAAGTGTGGCGGAAATAGGCGGCGGGAGCTGAGTGGTGCGACAAGACAAGCCTAGAACCAAAAGAGGAAGTGTGTGGAGGGTTGCTGCTAACGACTGGGTGATTCCTTGCTGTGCCTGGCATTGGGTGTCGGAAGCCGAGTGGCAAGGGGAGGTGCGGCAAAATGCGAGAGAAACAAAAAGGGGAATTTTTTATTATTATTGTATTGAATTAATTAACTTATTTCGTTTTTATTTTTTATTGTTTATTTTAATTTTATATGAATATTAAAAAATCTACATTAAATATTAAAAATACAAAATAGAGATTAATATTTTGAAACTTTTAAATTGAACCTTAATATTTACAAAACATTTAAAATTGACACAACCCGCAATCCAAACTGAAGACGGGTTTTTGGAGTTAGCTCACATTTGCGAGATTGCGACCTTTAATGAAATAGATTATATTTGTCGAGAAGTGCAAAATCGTATGGATACAATCTTTATTGCACATCTTGATCAATTGAATCGTTTTATTCATGAGATTCAGGCAGCCTGGGAGACCACCATTATTATAATTATAAGAAATATATAAGATATTTCTTATATTTACTCAAAAGCGAGAGAAATCTCATCCCTCCCTTTTATGAATATCCCCATGTAATTGTACATGCCCCCATGGCAATAACATATTTAGGTTTGGGCCTAGGCTCGTGACTTAATACAGTCTCATCTTTAGGGTAGCACCCTCCTTGTTATCAAAAAAAAAAAAAGCGTTAAGACGTAGCTGTTGACTGGACATCTAAGGGCAAGGGTCGTTGCTCAACGGATAAAAGTTATTTTAAGATAACAAGCTGATCTTAGTTTTCATCCATATAATCCCAAGTTCCTGAATCTTTAGTTATTCATACCAAGCTCGGTTATTGGGGGGCTTTAGAAAGCTCTGCTTAGTAATAAAAAAATTTATAGTGTTAATTATCTATTAATTAAATATCACTTCAATAAGGTAAGCTCTATTGTAACCTGACAAGTAAGACCCCGTCGAAAATCTATAAAAATAGGTCTTATTTTCATATGACAAGTAGGACTTATCGTCAAAAATTTATAAAAATGGGTCTGATTGTCACGTGACAATGTGACCCACTTTATAATTAAAATAAAAAACTGATTTCGTAATATTGATACTCACTTTTTATTTAAAAAATATAAAAATAATATCATGTTAGTATTAACGTAATATTTAATAGACGAAAAGTTAAATTTACTAATTTTTTAATCGATTTATTATCTGTTTTGAACATTTTAAAACGTTGAGATTTATTTTGAATGTTTTTAAACATTAAATTTCAAGTTATATTTTATTGTAAATATTGAGGTATAAAAAAGTACTTTTTAACTATTTCATAGTCAATTGTTTGATATTCCAATATACCTTATGTTCTAAATTCATAAAGATGACATAATTTACTTAATACTAACATGTAAGGAGACTATTTTTTTTTAAACGGAAGAATTTGCTACCGCTATCTTTTGGATACACACTTAGTAAACCTTTGGATTGATACAATAGTTTGCAAATCACATTAATTGAGTATTTCGCACTAGACAAGCCCTATACGACAGACTCGATCGATATAGCATAAGTAGGAGATTTGAATACATGATCTTTTAGCCCCATACCTCTCAATCTACCAACTCGACCACTCCTTAAGAGGTATATAAGGAGACAAGCTAATTAGTATTATGTAAGTTATTCTATGCGTCTATAATACATTATCTAACCACAAACTACAATCTTTTTAGCTTAGACTTACCATCTTCTTTACGATTAGCTTGATTTCTCAATTTAAAAATTCAACTTGTCCATTAATTTGCTGATAGATGATGTAGTAATTTTGTGTGTATCATTATATATTTTTTAATAATGCTTCTACTATGTATTTTAAGCTTCAACATTTACAACAGAATATAACTTTGAAGCTCAAATTGAACCTTAATATTTTGAAACCTTCAAATTAAAACCTAACGTTTTCAAAACGTTAAGAATTGTTCCTAAATGAACAAAAATTAGAGACAAGGTTAACTCTCCGTCAATTAAACATTATATAAATATTAACATTATATTATTTTTTAAAATAGAAAGTGTTCCCTAGTATTATATAATTATTTTCTTAAATTAACCAAAAAGTGATTGTGAGTTTCGTTACAATTGTGGGTCTTACTTGTCACATAACAATAAGACCTATATTTATACGTTTTAGACAATAAATATTACTTGTTGTGTTATAGTAAGATTCTTTTTTATTTAAAAAATAAAAATTAACATTATATTAATATTAACGTGACGTTTAACTGATAGGGAATTATTCTCGATAAATTTTCTATTCACTTAAGGTATGTATTCAAAATCAAAAAGTAAAAATAAGGGAAGGATTGAATATCTGTTTAAATTCCAACTCAAAATCAGGAATAAAGATGATGAATAATAAGTTCACGTGCTTCCGCCATTCGTACTAACAACGTAGAAAAATCTCAGAATGTAGGCTCCCACCACCAACAGAACCACCACATGGAACCAAGGCTTGTGTCTCTTTTGTTCGTGGACCAGGCGACCAGCACTCATGTTGTTGTTATCAGACACAAAGCCGAAAGAGGCCACAAAGAAAAAACTTTAGGAAAAAGAGATTAAACTTTCAAATCACTGAATAGTTTGATGCAAAAAAAGGTTGATCCCCAACCCCAAGGGCCCCCGGTCGCAGACCCGACCACCGCCGGAGGATTGAATCACGGTATGATCCCAACCAGTTCCCAGGAAGGCGGCCCTGTGCTCAGTCTAAGTGCAATGCTGAGACTCGAACCAGCAACCTTGATGCACTTTCCTTCACAAGGAACCAGCCAGGCTACCCGCCGGAGGATTGAATCACTGAATAGTAAATTAATATGATCGACGAGCTTTCATATCCATAATCCTTCACCTTTATCCAACAGTATAATGTAATGATTTCTAGTTGAACTTGCTTCATGGCATCTGAAACTTACTACATCATCTAACATTCTAACTCCAAGATGACTGCATGTACCTAACGAAGAACAGATCATGAATATCTCACATTTTGACAGACAAGAAGAAAGCCAAGGTCCGAAAAATCAAGTCAGGTAAGTACCAAGGTCCACAACAACTGTACATCACATAAACAATGGTGCTGCAAGACTCAAAAACCTATATCGCACGGTGGACATTACAGGACATAAAAGGGCAACCTTTTTGGCCTTCCTATCAGAGAATTACAACTGCCCTTAATCAGTTCTGTATCTGTTAATGAGGGAAGAGCAAATACTGGAATCCTCACCTTTCCGACAATTTTTTACCGTTTACCTTAGGATATGTAATGTTGACGTATAAGGGAATAAATCTTGCTTTTTAAGACACAAATCTGATAAATGAGTGTCTATGTCTCTCTATCTGCATGACTATGAAAAATGAAGTCCTCGTCTTCTTCTTTTTCTTCTACTTCTTCCTTTTTGTTTTACAGCCACAAGGAGAGATGCCTCAAAATGGGGAGATCAGTGCCTTTCTTGTTTTCATCTCTAGGCCTAACCACCATTTTCAGCATGATCCTTCTCATTTCTCCAAACCCTTTTAAGGCCTTGCCTAAAAATGCTGATGATCAAAAGCTCCTGTTGATGGAGCCACAGAAGGGTATAATATCTTTCAATCAATGCTTCAACCACATGTACCTTTCTTTTTGCTTTTTCTTTTATTTTTTTTTTCATCTGAGTTTTACTTTACATCGGTATGAATTGAGTTATGGCGTTTGGTTTTTGTAGCGGAAGACAATTGTGACTTGTTCAAAGGTCACTGGATACCAGATCTTAATAGAGTTTCTCAATATACAAATTCAAGTTGTGTAACAATTCCAGACGCAAAGAATTGTTTCAGACATGGGAGAGCGGACACGGATTTCCTTAACTGGAAATGGAAGCCCGAAAAATGTGATCTTCCAAGCTTTGATCCTCATGCTTTCTTAGGAATTGTTAGAGGAAAAACACTAGCTTTCATTGGTGACTCAGTTGCTAGAAACCACATGGAATCACTGCTATGCCTCCTCTCGAAGGTCAGTTCATGTCGCTTTCATTTTCTCTCCTCATGTATGAGATTTATGCCTGTTACTGTACAATTTTGGACCTTTCGTCTATGACATAAACAGGAAACTCATGTGCTTGAGGTGTCCGTATTAGGCAATTTACTGTATCAGAACATGCATTAGCTGCAATTGGGACAACTTGGTTGCTATTTCTCTATCAAGAAGGATCATTTCGTCTGTACATATGTTACTCGAATGAAAAGAGTTGAAAGTAACAGAATGTGTGAAGAGATGTGATTAGTGTTTAATCAGTATTTATAGTAATTCTGTGGAAGTTAAAACTGTCAGACTTACTGTCAGACTTACTTCTCCTTCCACATAACCCAAAAGAAAAGTTGCTTAACTATGTTTTGGTATTCATATTCAATCTGAAAATAGTGTTTTCCCTGCAGGAGGAAGCTCCAAAGGATGTTTACAAGGATTCTGATGACAGGAACCGGATATGGCACTTTCCTGTCCACGACTTCACCCTCAAGATCATTTGGACAAAATTTCTTGTAGTTGGTGAGGAGAGAATGACCAACGGTTCATCATCAGGCGTTTACGATTTGTATCTCGACAAGATTGACGAGAACTGGACCAGAGAACTTCATACCATAGATTATGTTGTTATATCAGATGCACATTGGTTCTTCAGACCAATATATTTACATGTAGGCTCAGAAGTTGTGGCATGTGTTTTCTGCAATGAACCAAACATCACCGATCGAGGTGTTAGCTTTGCTCTCAGGATGGCATTTCGAGCTGCTTTAAAACACATCAATCACTGCAAGAACTGCAAGAACATAGTAACAATGGTAAGGACATTCTCACCATCCCATTTTGAGAATGGGGATTGGGACACTGGAGGGAACTGCAACAGGTCAAGTCCTTTTGGTCAAGATGAAATCAGTTTGGAGACTACCGACTGGGAACTTAGAAACATGCAAGTAGAGGAGGTTGAAACAGCTATAAAAGAAGGTGGGAAAAGAAGGAGGTATGCAGTTTTGGACATAACCAGGGCTATGCTTATGAGACCTGATGGACACCCTTCAGAGCACTGGGGTAACAAATGGACAAAGGGTTACAATGACTGTGTTCACTGGTGCTTGCCAGGTCCAATTGATATATGGAGTGACTTCTTGCTGGCTGTCATCAGGAAGCTGGTTTGATATCTGACTTAGGATAGAGATTTACTATAGATTACAGAATACCATTTAATTGTAATAATGTCAAACTTCTCCATTTTTGTTTCAGCGGCATAAAGGTTCATGATAAAGAAAGTATCGGTTTAAGAATTTATGTGATCACTGGGATTGATTCACGTGTACGTAACACTACAGAAGAACCATCCGATCCTGATGACACTTTAAACGTGATGTTAACTTTGCAATTTTGATTGTGAAAAATAACAAATCTATCTGAAGCCTTGAGGTCTTCATATTTTGCTGATAGTGATAGGTGGTGATTGATAAAAACCTGGAGTCTCATCAAGGTTTTATAACTGAAGAACGTACAAGCCAATTCGCACCTTCAAACATGAATATGGCATAACATCGAAAAACATGAAAAGCGCAGAAACAAAGTGTCAAGAATAAAAAGCTTCCCGTCTGAATTGATCCTGTTTAAGCAGCAAACAAACCCCTGATCCTGAATCATCAGAAAGGGGCTGCACTGCAATGTGTTAAAAGAAAAACAAAAACAAAGGCAAGCACCATACAGAACTTAATGGTCATATCATTCTCCTAATAACTGACTGAATGAACCTAACACTTACGAACCATTAAAGGAGCTGAGCAATTCTGATACATGAAAGCAACCAGGAATCCATTTCTGATACCAATGGAAAAAGCTACGGAACAGACCAATGTAGAGAACAGTGGCACGGACTTGTCATGCAGATTTAAGATTGAGAAAGATGTGCTGTGGCCAGCCTGTGGTCATCAATATGGATTGGAACTGTTTTGACAACTAATACAATTAAAGCTTAGGCTAGTGGTTAAACAGAACGCCAGGCTGGGGCAAATAAAGAGTTTAAGTGCAAAAGAACAAGCGAGTTACACTATGCATGTTGATCAACTGATATCTGAGATTCTGAATTTTGTTGCTATTTAGTAGAGTTAGAACAGAAACACTAAATTCCTACAACGAATGACGATCTGTTGCATTGGTGCAAGTTTAAAATAACTGAGACATGGAATTACAAGAAACAAAACTGGTACAGAGCATTTTGGTGTTTCAAACATAATATTATAGGCGAAAAATGATAATGGGGCTTCTAATGACTATATTGAGTTAGAACTAAGTGAATGAATTCCTTAGCACATACCGATACGGATTCTAATCAATTGAAACAGAGTTTTTGAACACCATTCTGATCACAACATACAGAATGAAGAACGTACAAAGAACAGAAACTTGTAAACTGGTCAGGAAATCCATGATGGAATAACAATCTACGCAAGAAAGGTAAACTGAGCAACAATCTAGTTTTGCAATTTTATCTTTCTAACATAGAATGTGGTTCTTTAACAAACACCAAACTAGTACCATCCTATATTGGCTACATCAGCAGAAATAGATATTAATGTATTCAAATTCCAATAAAAAACAATTTTGTTCAGAGCTGGTACATTGTAATCAGACATCCAATACAAGAAGTGCATCGATCATCCTTCTACCGAGTTACCAAGTACATAAGAGAATAACTCACGAACAGGAGAGAATTCTACTAACCCGATATCAATTGCATACCCATTAACAGGCAACTTCAAGTCTCTTAAAAGGCAAAAAGCCTCTCCAATTCTCACCTTTGGTACTTCCTGAGCTACTGCGCAACAAGGAATCCACGAATCCGGCCGGTACTCTTCACTAATTTCAATGCCTTCCTTTTTCAATGCATCACACAACTGAGAATGGAACTGAAGTAGCGAATGCGAGGGCGTGGGGGCCAAAAAGAGGACATTGCTGTCACTTGGAGGGCTCCCAACTGTAGAAAAAGACAAGGCCAAAGGTTCTTGCTTTGAAGCAAAAGTTCTTATGACTGATTCAAGCTTCGTGGGCTCAACATTGGCGCTTGAATAAAGAGTTATGTGAGGTCGAGACTCAATTTCAATGAGTTGGCTACTGATTTGGCGGCGAGCTAGCACGTTCCAAGCCTTCAAGACCTGGTTTTCAAGTGCTGGATCGAAATATAGCTCAATTGCATAGCCTTGTGACATCGAGTGTGAAGATTAATCCTACGTGTGATCCAAAGACAGTAATTTTAGAGAAATATCCAATACCCAGAACCCAAGATTGAGATCCGAGACCACCCAGGTAAAGAGAAGCTAAAAACTGCTCAAAATTTGACCAACGCTGGGGAGAAAGAAAAGAAATGTAAAGACCCAGTTGAGATTAGAAGCTTAAAGGGGACAAACTTGTGGAATGTGAATTAAACGTGAAAATGTAGTGACCCAGATGGGGAAACACTGAGAAAAGCCAAAAATAAAAGATGAGAACAGCTGTGAGACGCTATTAGTGAGCGACCATTACAAAGATCAGAGAAGGAGCGAAAAGAGAATAATTGTGAAACGGTGGTGTCTTGGCCTTGGATTCTAAGAGCTCTCTCTCTCTCTCGTGATTGGGATTTTTATTTCAATTTTATAGGAAATTTAATATCTTTTAGAAACCTAGACGTTAGGATCTTGTTATAATCTTTTTGTTGTAATCCAAAGTAAAATAAGATTTTAAAATTTAAAAGGTTTAATTATAAAATTAAATAATTTAAAAAATTATTTAAAAATTGTCTTAACGGATAGAATAATTTCAAATTAAATTTTAAAAAATGTTAAATAAAAATTAATTAATTTGTTTTAATTTATAAGAATTTATTAATTAATAAAAACTAATCGATTAATTAATAAATTTATCATTTTTAATAAGAATAATTATTAAAGTAGAGTAAACTAAAAAGTTAAAAATCAAATTAAAAAATTAGATCATTTAAAATTTTTATGATTGAATAAGATAAACTCGTTGAGTTTATTTTAATGATCGAGAATTGGAAATGGAGATTAATTAGTATCTACTAAAAATTTCAATTCAATCAATAATTTATTTAACATATAATTTAAGTGTATATTAAAACAACTAAAGATTCATTTTAGATCCAATCATTTGATATTAATAAGTATTTATTATGTTAATTATAGTTCAAAATTTTAATCTCCAAATTTTTAAATATTATCTCTCAATTAGATCTCTCCAAATTTTACATAGTGGGATTTTTATCGCGTGTTATTGTTTGTTGTAGTATACTTTAAACAAAATATTATAGCCTAATACATATATTGATAATTGGATAAAAGCAAAGAGGTACATAACATTTTTTATAAAAGTATTAATTTTATGTAATATTATAAATTATAAATGTTGGTAACAATCTTTAAGATTAATAACATGTACAAGCTAATCAGCAATAAAATTTATAATTAGTAATGTCAAATGTGGCCCAGTTCGGGTTGACCAATTCACGGGCAGGCCGATTGCACTCCAGCTCTTGACCTGATTGTTGTTTCAAAAACGACATCATTTTTTACATTTAAAAAAAATATGACGGGCCGGGTTGGCCCTTCCGCTCCACCTGTGGCTCGTCGAGTTATGGGTTGGGACACTGATCGACCTATCCCGACTCATTGGGCCACAGGCCACCCTAGCCCATGGTCGACGGCTCGGGCCGTGACAAGTCTATTTACAACATCCTGCTGTTAAGTGGATTCATCAGCAACCTGACTTTGCAACAATGGTGTTTTACCATCTGAGGAGGTGGCCAAGTTACCTGAGCCAGAGCCTGCAATAGACTTTTGTTCTTTTGTTTTTCCCCATAATACAGCATAGAATTGCTCCAACAACACTGCACAATGTGGAATCCTTAGATGTTTATGAACTGAAAAAGAAACTATGGAAAAGGAAGAAGAAGATGATGCTTTCTTTAAATTGAAGAACTGTGTTCATACCTTCCAAGATGCAAAGCATTACCACGAAATACAAAACTCATAAAAGCTGCAATGGCTATTGACAGTGGCTTGAACATTGAAACATAAAGAGCACCTTTTAAGTGCACACCCCACAAGTGAACGACAGAAAACAAGGGCAAGTCAATAACACCCTGCAAAACAGTAGAATTCTCTGTCAGACCTCGGAAGAATCTGAGTTCCAAAAGCTCTTAGATATAACTCATAGAGTACTGCAACCACAGCTCCTTCAGCTTCTAGTTTCCAGGAACCCTAGTTTTCTTCTGCTATGAAACATACTGGAGCAGAAATAATCATCCGCAACAAATTGCATTAAAAGAATACAGCTAACTCTGCAGGATAAATGTTTAGTATCTGTACCTGTAAAATTTTACGCAACTTAGCTTATTTCTTTCCAACAGTTTTCCAAAACCTACAGAATTGGCAATTATTAAACAAAACAAAAGATAATCCAATCTCTCATGAACGCAGAAATTACATAGCATCAATTGGTGACTAATAATATTTGATCTTATCAGCAAATAACATTAAGATAACTAAACCTCAGGCATGGAATAGAAAATGCCGCTTTACTTTAGGTAAATTTCACTGCAGTCAAACCCCAACTACTAAAATGTCTCAGATTAGATACCACAAACAGGAATTGGACCTAGAATTTTAAATGGATTATTGGGACCCTTTACACTTACTGTGACAAAATCAGTTGACCTACTTGACAATCTTTCAAAGATAGGCACCTAACAAATTATACATACTAATGATTAAGTATCCACAAAAAAAGGCTTTAACCCATCATCATATGTGATTGCAGGGAGATTAGAAGAAGGAGAAGACCTGAAAATGACTGCCAGTATGAAGGTAAAAGCCGGGATGAGATTGCCCATAGCTGAACTGAGAGTGGGGAAACTAAACTCTAAACCTTTATAGGTCAAGATTCTGAATGAAAACCTGCTCTCTCAAAAATCAGATCTTTGCAGATTATCTTCTTTTAATTCACAGCAACAATCAACTATACAAACCAAATAAGGCCAAGGAGACAGACTCTGAAGATGAAAGAGATGTTGAATGGAGGACGCCCTGCCCTTCTGAGAACATGTTAAAAGTAAAGTCTTTTTCCAATGAAAAGAACAAAAATAATATCTTGACACCAGAAAGTAATGGAGAAAGGCAAAGTGACAGAAACAGAGAGTGACCTGGTAGAGAAGAAGAAGAGAGGAAGAAGAACAAGAGTGCTGACAAAGTAAGAATAAAGAATATATAGAAACTCATCCCATTCAAGCTAGCTGCTTTGAATGATACTTTTGTGCCAACTTTGATGAACTCTATTGAAACTATGTCTCTGAGGATGTCTGTCTGTCTCTTGTTACTTCAAATCTTCGTACTTTGGTCCGATTTTTGCTTACACGTAAACTTTTATAAAATTGATATATAATAGGTAAGAAGAAAAAATTATTTAAAAAATATATTTTTTAATGAACTAATAATGTATCAAATATAATAATTCAAACTAAATTTAAAACAAAAATAAAATTTAAAATAACGACAAAAATTAAAAATGTATTTTTAAAAGTGATCGTATGATTGTCAAAATTTTCAAATTCTCTAATCTAAAAACCCCTAAACCATGCTGTTGCATTTTTTTTACTGCATTCAAATAAATTATAAATTAATAATGAGTGAAATTATTTTCAATGGTAAATTTATAATATATTAAGTCAATTATATCCTAATAATTAAAGTTTAATTAAAATTAAAATTTAATTTTAATTAAATTATTAAAATATTCAAAACTTATTATAAATAAACTTAAGTTCTAAAAGATCTAACACTTCTTGCCTAACTTTTTATAATAGTTAAAGAGTTCTCTTAACTTGTTCTGTAGATATGTCGAACACTTGTACAATTACAGTAGTTAATACGAGTCCGTTTAATTATTCACGTGGTTTGTAATCATATCTCTGGATATCATTATTCACACAACTTATAATCAAATAACAAATTCAATCTTATTAATACTAATAAGTTCACGTATTCTCAAGGTTCACTGCATAACATCTAAATCTTACTACTACATCTAACTCCAACATCAGACAATGGTTTCTTTCATAATCAAACAATAATTAACAAATCATGAATATCTCACATGTTGACAAACAAGAAAGAGAAGGGCCTGACGTGTGTTAAGACTATAATAGAAGATATTATCATTACGATTTCAAAGGTATGTTAATCACTGCAACCCTGACAGGTTCCTGCATATCTTTCATAATCTTAATAATGTAGATTGATGTGAAGATATTGGACTTTGCTTGCTTTAACTTATGCAAAGCGTGGTTTTAGTTAGTTGAAGTTGCATTACTGATCGAGTAAAGAAAGCTTTGCTGTGAGATTCTTTATTATTTACCCCAAAAAAAAAAAGAATTATGCTATGATTAAAGTGTGAAGAGTGAGAATTATGCTATGATTAAAGTGTGAAGAGTGGAGCAATAACACAAACAAGCTTATCAGTAATAAAATTTACTTGTATCAGTGGCATCACTATTCACTGGAAAAGCAATATCACAAGCTTGTTGATAAGGCCCTCGGGACTTGGTGGGTATGAGCTGACAATGTACGAAAACTCCAAACATCCTGCTGTTCTGTGAATTCTTAATGGTTTGGGTGGGTTAACCGGCTTACGTGGCTGCGGTTCAGAACCCGGCTCAAGACAAATTAGTATTGTCCCCTGTAGGTATGCTGGAGGGCTTTGCCGCCGCTCGAACCCAGGACCAAGGGGTTTTGGTGACATCTTGTGCCACGCCTCATACCACTGAGCTACGTAGCCCAGTAGCCCAGTGGTATGAGGCGTGACACAAGGCGTACCCCGATTAGCCTTGGGAAACGAGCGAATCTTCAGCAACTCTGTGCCGCTGGTGGAGTCGGGCCCCTCTGCAGTGTTACCGGCTCCGGGCCCTTCTGCAGTATTACCGACTCC
>JAOQMR010000001.1:23193295-23219465 GCA_027563865.1 Erythroxylum pelleterianum | reverse complement strand
AGCGATCAAACCCGAGTCTGGATATAACCTTATCTGCTGATTCACCACTAATACGATTCTCCACCAAAGCCATTACATCAGGCCGAAATTCCTGCGAATACTCCGAAATAAAATTATGGAATTGTGGGTGAGCACATCCCTGACAATTCCAAGCAAAAATTTTTGTTGGCGTACTAATCATAGGAAGAAATTAACACTCCAACCCTTCCATCTCTTCCAACCCACCTTTCGACACATCTTCTAATCCAGCGTTTGCAACAACTATTCCCGGTTTCTCCAACCGTTGAATGATGCCTTCCACAGCCGCCATAGCATCCATCAACTCCTCGTCATCTCCCGGGTCAAACTCTACATTCATCTGTGTCACTAATTTCCCCCTCTATCCGGTGGCTCCGCCAAATCTGAACCCGCCAGTACTTCTCTACCCAACAAGTCTAAATTGGTGCCCCTCTTCATTATAGTGATCTTCTTCCCCTTATTCGAATTCTGCTTGGCCGGGATATTTGGATCCGAATTCTCCTTAACTTGCACCACCTCATGCTTCGAAGAGTCAAGAATAGATCGAGCTTTGAAGACATGAGTCTCTGGCAGAGGAAGTTGGTTTTCAATCGATGTAGGGTCAACAATTACACAATTCAATTTTGAGCCCTAGGATGACTGTTTTGGGCCTGATGTAGATGCTTTCGTGGCTGACCCACTTATAGCTTTATTTTTAATCACCATGGGCTTCTGGCCTACCACAGCTTGTCTTAGGCCCACTTTCCCTTGCACATATTAGCTCCTTTAGAAGGCTGTCCACAACTCGTCTTAGGCCCACTTTCCATGCCTAGACTCATTTCTTTACCTTCCCCATGCACATAGTCAACCTCCTTATCTCCATGCAAATCTCCCCCAAAATCAGCCTCCTTATCAGATAAGGCAACAAACTTTGATGAGCTAATTTGAATCCCTTTATTCATGGGATTATTTCCTCGATCCGCGCCACCATCTCCAAATATCTTGTTCATCGGCCGGCGAGGCTTCCTAGCCACCAACATCCACTCTCCATACTCCTCCGCGGCCACCCTCCGACGGATCTCCTGCAATGTTTCCGATTTTGGCACCGTATTCTCCACATCCTCACTCATCACTTCACCCTCATTACCGTCATTCGTTTTCTTCGGACATTGATCCTTCATATGACCATATCTCCCACAATCGATACAAACATTAGGTAACGATTCATAAATAATCTGCTGCAAATGGTCATCGATCATAATTTTCGATGTGATTCTCGAACGGAGATCTAACAGCACCGCCATACGGGCAAATCGACCTCTCATTCTAGTCTCCGTATGGTAGTCGACTTTAATAACCTTGCCGACCGTCAAACCTACCTCTCTCACCGCCCATTTCTCGTACAGATCCTCCGGTAAACCCGGCAAGCGGATCCATACCACAACCTCCCTAGGGTACTCATTAAGTGTAGAAAAGGTTGGTGACCATGGCTGGACAGTCAAATAATGTCCATAAATGACCCACCCGTCAAAGCCACCGTTACATCTCTTGTTTCCTTAAACTTCACCAAATAGTAACCATTTTCGAGATCCATAAGTTGCCACCGACCCCTCGGCTGCCACAAAGTCTGCAACTTACTTGCAAGTGGCGCAAACCCTATTCCTTGACCCAGTAATTTGATCACAACCGTGTTTTGCATCCGATCTCTCAACTTTGTACGCACCCTCTCCGAAAACCTGATCAAAGGGATCCCATTAATCATTCCTCCTCGAACTGGATTTCAGATTCATCATTCACCACCTCCTCATTCAGGAGTGATGCACGATACGACATAGGCTTTCCATTTATTGGTTTAACCCCAACCAGGCCTCCATTCGTTCCTCCTCCCACATGGGGGGGATCCTCCTCACGCCGTCTTGTCTTTTTCGGGTGGTATTAGGAGAGCATTGCCCATCCATTGAAAAAACAGCTTAAAGAAATTATCCGTACATGTCACGTGTTATGAGAGTCCCTTTTTTTAATACTTAACTTGTGGAGAGGTATCTATACCCTTATAAGATATACTTCGTTCTCCTCTCTAACCGACGTAGGATCTCACGTAACTTTTAAAGAAATTATGCAATTCAAATCCAAGACTTGTTTTTTAAATTTTTCTCTAATTATATTAAATAATGATTAAATAATTAAATAATTCAATCGGTTTAATTGCAAAATTTTTAAATATTTGATTTAATTTAATAATTTTGTTATTAAAAATTAACTAATTTATTAATTAACTAAATAGTTTTTATAAACCAATCGATTTTCATAAATTAGATAGTTTTTATGAAAATCGATTATTAAAATAAATTAGATAGTTTTTATCTAACAATCTCTTTTTTAATTAATTTACCAAAAAAAATTTCTTGAAAATTTCTATTATTTCACTAAAATGCACTTATTTTGTAACATTGTTGACGTCTATCTAAAAACGTAATCACTTAAGAAATCTTTATAAAGAAAAATACAAAAATTATTATTTAATTTTAGATTTAACTATTATTATTAATTAGGTATATATTATTAGATATTGATATTTTAACAAAATATTTTATTTTGTTATTTTAAATTATATTTCCTATTTATTGAATACTAATTTTATGAAATTTTTATATTGATTGAATTTTTAAAAGCAATCACATCTCGTACTTTTAACAGTTTCATGTTTTAATTAAAGGGTATATTTCGATTGGTAAGAATAGTCATCTTCTTCGATCATTTTTAAATTTTTTTAGTTTTATTCAATTTTAACTAATTTTATGAGGGTCAAATACTGATTAAACCTTTTAAATTTTAAATCTCTTATTTTATTGATTTAAGTTTCCATTCTATTATTAAAACATTAAAATTTTCTTTTTCTTTTTTCAAAGAATCGTGAGATATGTAGAAATTAAACAAAAATTGCAGATCTCAAGAGTATATAATCTAAATTATATTCAAGATCTCGTATCACATGATTAATATATAAAAAGATATGATCTTCAATAGGTATATAATTGGATGGAGGACCGTCATTAACAAGGTTTACATTTTATTTGGGACCATAACATTGATTAAATTGATAAATATATGTTTCTCAATTGACCAAAATATATGTATTAATATATATTAAAATATATTTTTGCGTTAAAAAACCAAAAAATATTAATTTAAAACCACACAATCTTGTATTAAACCTCACGTTTTAGCGGGATTTTAACTGAGTGATGATGATGATTTGATTGACTCTCCTGTGAATTTCATTACTATCTTGTAGATCTTGTGGATAATATAAATGAATAAGTTAAAAAATTTCTGTAACTGAAAGATTACTGTCATGAAACAGTTAAAGATTAAATAAAATTAAAAATTTTAAAATATAATTGAAGGAGGATGTTCTTTCCCATTAACAAATTTGAAGTTTAGTAGAAAAATGAGACCTTTAAAGAAAAATTAATTGATTTATAAAAATTGATTAATTTACAAAACCGATCGATTAATCAAAAACCTGATAGATTTTTAATAATAATAATTATTAAAGTAAATCAAATCGAAAAATTAAAAATCAAACTAAAATGTCAGTTGGTTCGAATTTTTTACGATTGATCCGATTGAACTAATTTAATTTTTTAATCATCGATAGAAAGTGATCCTAATCTTAGAAATCGAGGTAGAGGGTGTGGTTGTATAATTTATTCCTCTTTTTAAATCTCTGTGAATTAACATTTGAGTAATTAATAATTTGTATTAATTAATAAATTTTTTATGGTCCTAACTTATTAAATTGATAATTTCATTAAATTAATAAGATAATAGTTTTAAGAAACTTGATATTATATATTAATAACTTCATAAAGCTACAAATATGTATAAATGTTTTTTATGAATTTACATCTTATTATGTATCTCAATTTTTTGTATAAAAATTTAGATTAAATTCATTAATTATAATAAATATAACTAATTATTAAACTCAAATAATTAATATTCAGTTGACTAAATTAATAAAAATATAATAAACTTTTAGTTAATTAATTGCATATTTATTCAATTATAAATTTACTATAAAATTTAATAAAACATTTATTAATTAATTACCTACTAATAGATTTTACACAATTCCAATATTATTAATTTATAGAGATCTTACTGCACTACTATTCCTAATTTGGTTGCATCTAACTCGAGCTAGAACATAAGAAGTGAATTAGAAGTTATAGAAACCATCTTCATGGATTCTTGTCATGGTCATGCAATGATCAGAATCTCTGGTGAAAATCTCTTGCTACCATGAACTGGATATTTGTGAAAAGTATCAAGGCTCTATAGTTTCTTTTCAATGATTTTCAGGAATATGTTATGGCCTGTGACTCATTAAATTCTGAAATCAAATGTATGAATGAAATAGATCTTATTGAATGCTAAAGAAAAACTCATTATCTGCTTGTATAGGAGCATAATAGCATTGTATCTGCAATTTCTCTACTTCCCAGCTTTTCTCTCACGATGGTGATGGGCATGGTGTCAGAAAAGGAGTGGAGGCTTTTGCCATTTTTGATATTTCAAAGACCTCTTCTAGTTTTGCAACAACTAGTTCCATGGATGGTCGTTGTTGCTTAAGAGATATGCATGACAATGCCAATGAAAATGTGATACCAAAAGCTTCTGCTGAATATTCCCCTTCCAGCTTTGGATCAGCAAATTCCAGGATGCTACCTCCTGAGGCAAGGGACTTGGCCTGAGGAAAAATATTCAGATGATCAAACTTTATGAAGTTTTTAACTTCTGTTGCACTGGGGCTCCATTGTGCGGTTTGACCTGAATGTAGATACAAAAATTGTAAGCAAAAGGATAGAAGATTGCTTTCTTTACCATTTTGTCCAATGGCATTGGTTTCCTCAGGTTCATGTTAATGACTCTCTTTCCGGAGAGAATCTGCAGAAGTACTATCCCAAAGCTGTAGACATCTCCTGATGAATTCACCTGATGATCACTTTGGTACTCGGGGTCGACGTAACCGAATGTTCCCCTAACTTCTGAGCTGGTGTTGCTCTCATCCAAGTCAATGACCTTCGACAACCCAAAATCTGAGAGCTTTGCTTCAAAATTTTCTCCTAGCAGAATGTTTGTTGGCTGCACAAATGAAAAAAAAGAAGAAGAAGAGATCTTTACCATGAACAGGACCGCGCAGTAGCTTGCAGAAAATAAACAAGATTTCCTAAAACTGGTAATGACGTATATATTGATACGAAAATGAAAGGAACTAAGGTATTTATTTATGTTTAGCTATAGCCTTGTAGTATTGTCTACAAGAACCAAGCTAACCAGCCACTAATGGCCCTTCAGCTATCAGCCGAAACAATGCAAATATTCCGATACCCTCTACTACCCCCTTCCCTTCCCTTACATAGTACTCTCTCCTCTAACGAATTTCCCTAACCGTTAGCTGACTTACTCCTCCCGATTCTTCTAGAATATGTCATTCCGATACCCTCTACTACCCCCTTCCCTTCCCTTACATAGTACTCTCTCCTCTAACGAATTTCCCTAACCGTTAGCTGACTTACTCCTCCCGATTCTTCTAGAATATGTCAACATGGGTTTGAGGCCCATGTCCAGACCCTTCTCCCTCTTTCTCCTAGAATAAGTCACTATGGGTTTAGGCCCCATAGTGCTATCCGGATCTGTGGTGCTATCATATATTCTGAAAGTGGGAATCATAAAGGGTTCCAGTGTTTCAGCTTTTCTTCAAGGTTCTTGGACAAGTTCTGGGAATGCCATAAAATTCTTGAAGCAGACCTTTATATCCCGGTGAACAATGCAGCCTTCTGAGTATGTGTGGAGAAACCAGAGACCTCGAGCACTATCAATTGCAATCTTAAGCCTTTGAATCCATGGCAGGAACCTGTCCCTCCCTGTGGTGGATCAAAATCCAGTGTTATTCTTGTGTGAAACAGTAGTTTATCTTAAGTAAGAAAAAAAAAGAGAAATACCAAAAATCCACTCAGAGAGATTTCCATTAGGACACAGTTCATAGACCAGAAAGCATTCGTCTTCTTTTATGCAGCATCCCAGCAGAGCTACAAGGTTTGGATGTTTGACATGATATAAGTTCATGATTTCCCTTATAACAGTCTCTACATGTCCATCATTGATGATGTGCTTTATCGCAACTTCCTGATTATTTGACAGTTTTCCTTTATATACTTTTCCTGAGAAATTCAAGTCAGTTCATAAGTTTTATATCAGTGATCTATTCACAAATATTGAATGTTTTAGCTTTTTTCTAAGTTAGACAATCATAATCAAATACCAATCTTCATAATTTCTCCACACTTTAAAACTCACCAGCAGTGCCTTCACCTATGAGATTCCTATCATTTAGATTATCTGTGGCAGAGTAAACTTCCTTGAACTGAAACTTCCGACAAGGAGACTCCTTTAATCGCAGATCCTGAAATGCTGTCAATTAATGTTTCAGAATCTCAGCTCATCTCAATGAAGGATTTAAACTGTTTATATGGATCTGAAGTATGGTTAGAAAATACCATTCCTTTTGACAGTTGAAACTGATCTAACTGATCTACGACACCTTCTTGACACAATTTTTGTGGCAATAGTTAGTGTTAACACTACAATTGCTATGATTAGAATCCAGGAACCTGTTCAGGTGTAAAAATAACATGCTAAGACTTTTGACTTACGAATACTATTAAACATATGAAGATTGTGTTACCTATGCTAAGATTAGGCTTCTTTTCAGCTGATGATGCATTACTTGAGGCCAAAACTGAGGAAAAAGTGTCGGTCCAAATTAATCTTCAGTGTGTTGAAACAGGGATTAATCTCCAGGATATGTTAGTTGAGCATCAAGCAATGTACTTACCTGAGTCGTTCTTTTGGTCTTTGAGACATTTATAAACTCTTTGGACATAAGGCTTATTATCAATCCTTGTACTTATTAATGATATCAGCAAAGCAAACCTACAGACGTCAGTTTCAATATCTGGAGTTTCAGAATTTGACAGGGCCGGTGTTGCGTATATTTTCCTCCAACTATTTACACAAGAACTACAGGATTCATTCCACACTGCATCAGAACCAGCAAGATCACAGTGTTCATTTAAACTTTTCAGTTCATCACCCAACCTGTCAGCAACATCAGCGACAGACAAGTCAGAACAACCACCCCCTCCATTTGTCAGCTTCTGAATTCCACAACTGAAAACATCGTCTTCGACGATCCTGATTGATTCTAAACAACTCGTTTGTTCACTGGCTTGTAAGAATATAAGTCCTGTTCTATTTGCTCTTTGTCCGAGTGTGGACAAGTAAGATTGGAAAACTGATCCACAGCAGTTCTTTTCCAGGAATCCGCCCCAGTTTCCCTCTATGCAGGTTGAATTTGTGCCGGCGGACCCGACATGAACTCCAAGGCCACATGTTATTTCAGGAGGTCCAGAAACTGCCGATCTCACCGTGATCAACAGAAAGAAAATGCTGATATTGATCTGACGACGACTCAGAGAACACAGGGTAGTTTCAATCATGGCATGAAAGAACTTGAAGAACAGACAATAAAATGAAAAGATCAGGATATAACATGAGCTCTTCTTTTTCTTGCATTTACAACTTTTCTACTCCCGGGAAAGTATTCTCTTGTCCCCTCCAAAAAAGAACAAAATTATCTCGTTGTGAACACCATTGTCCCAGTTTTTGACCTCACTTCTCTGCGAGTTAATAAAGATGCCTTGCTTTGTGACATGAGATCGAGCACTTTCATGATTAAAAGACAGTAATCTCTTGTCATCTACTGGAGTAGTCTTTTGGATTACTCAAATTTTGAACTTGCTTACAAAACTGATATTCTCTAAACAACTAAACAAAAAGTTTGGATATATCGTCTAGATAAACTAGAAAGATGGAGGATTTGTCCATTTGATAGATGTCTTCTTCACCGGCCGATGTACGGACTCAAAACAGGAATAACTCGTAAGACGGTAAGAACATAATAGGCATTGACGCTTTGAGGTGTTCCTTTGACTGAATGTCTTGAGCAAAAAGACAACATTCTCAACATCGACAATTACTATGAATATGAATATGCTTAATCAATCTGCTTCGCGTCTGCAGCTTGGAGGTCAACAAATACCGCACGACGACGCATATTCTTCCATGATGACAACTTATAATCCGATGATAAACAGTACTACTAACTACAATAAAATGAAATATCTAGATCCGGCCCCCCTTCGTAGTGTCCCTTCTGCATACGGTCCTCAGAATTATTATGTGAACAATGCAACAGGAAAACCTGGAGACAATATTCTATTTTTGGAATTTCCTGGAGTGTCGGGAAATCTTGGAGATGATATGCTATTTCCTGACGTTTCTGGAGTGTCAAGAAACCCTGGAGATTATTTGCTACTCCCTGAATTTCCTGGAGTGTCAGGAAACTTCGGAGATGATGTGCTACTTTGTGGATTTCCTGGAGTTTACATGCCATCAAATGTTATAGATGCTCATGGACAAGTGGTGGTGGATCCACTAATCAATCCTCATCAGCTTAACACATCTCAAGGTCGGAATCAAAATTCAATTTTCATCAACTTAACATCTCTCAAGTTACAAGGCGAAGAGATGATAATCAATCACATCTGGAACAGGAATTACCTCATTATCAATTGTTTGATAGAACTATTGACTCTGTTCCTGACCCGAATTACATATTTGATTCATTCAAGACATAAAGATTAGAGAATCCAAAAATCATATCGTTTATGTTTGTCTCGGTGAACTCGCCAGATTGAAGAGATATTTTTTGGAGAAAACAGTGAAAAAGAAGTAAAGAGATGCTCTAAAAAATATGAAGTACAATCTGATTGGAGAGTCTCTCCACATGAAGGGTTGTGGCCTTGTGGGACTAGGAGTACATAGATGTGATTGTAGCACTTTTTTATTTTTATTTTTATAAGATGGTTTTAAAATTTTATCATAGATTAATTTGATACGAGAAGAGGTTTAAGATTTAAAAGTTGCAATCAGAATTAGACCCTAGTAAAACTAGTTAAAATATAATAAAATTAAAAAATTAAAAATAATTTAAGACATTATTTTTAATTATCTAAAAGTTTAAAGTTTAATTAAAAAAGAATGATAAATAAAAATTGATCAGTTTATTTTAGTCAATAAAAATTGATTAGTTTATGAAAACTAACAAATTACTTAACAAACTGATCAATTTTTACAACAAAAATTATTAAATTAAATTAAATCAAAAAGTAAAATATGAAACTGAAAATTAATAAATTTAAATTTTTTAATGTTAAACCAACCAAATTAGTTTGATTTTCATAAGTACAAAGCCTTACTCTCTACTAACTAGGAGTAAGGTTGCGTAATTTTGAATATTTCAAGCTTTGGTATACCAGATAAACCTTAACTGAAATGTTATTGTTGTTATCGTTGTAATTTAATAAAAAAAGTTAAAAGTATCCATGTGTATTAATTTACTTATAATTTCAAAATAACATTGTATTAAAAATATAAAATTAAAATAGAATAATAAATTACTTAATAAATTTTAACCCAAAACAAGAAAATAACATTATGAATTTAGATTGGTTTGTTGCATTATAAGAATTCTTCAAAAATGATAATTTTAAAAATATAATAATTAAATTATAAATTATAAAATTATTTAAAAATGGAGAAAAGAAAGTAACAGTTAAAATTATATTGATTGGTACAATTTCAATTGCTGCCTTTGTATTAGCCCAATTGGCGACTATCCCATACATCGATAGTCTACTACCACTTTACCGGCGAAGCAAGAAACCTGCTTTGCTCTAGTTCAAATTTTCAACTTTTGGTCTATACTTGGATTCTTTCAATTTAATTTGGTTTCCTAAGGTTTTGCTTTTGTAAGGTCAAGCGAAGCAATAATGGAGAAGGATACAAAGACTGCCACCCAGGATCTGAAGATTGATCTGTTTGAGGACGACGATGAGTTCGAAGAATTTGAAGTCAATGAAGGTAAAAGTTCGAAAGAATTGATCTTTTTGATGAATCTTTTTTGGTTGTATCTTCTTCTCTTTACTGGGTCATTTATTCCGATCTAAGCTTTTAGGATTGTTTGGTTGAGTGTTTCAATTCGTAAAGACTCGGTCTTTTGTGGTAAGATATGTTAAACTCGTGGAATTAGGGTTTAAATTACATTATGGAAATTGGGACGATTTGAGTGCACTTGGATTATAGGGGTGAAATTATGATTAAAGGAGGCAAAAATTGTCATATCACTGTTTTTAGAGATTTTAGTATGCAGATTTGCTTGTGCTTAATGGTATCGAGATAGCTTGTTGCCATACCAGTTCAAAAATTGATTAACCTGAAATTGTGATCGGAGTAGCAATGGAGGTTTAGAGAATGAAGGATGTTCTTATGCCTTCTATCAAGCTTCTAGTGAAACTTGTGGTGACGGGGGGATTTTCATCCCACGTCTTTTGGTTCTAGTACTCGATTGGATTTGAACGTCTGATATTGTGTCTTTTTATGCTTGATTGGATTGCTTGGTTGTGAGTTTAAGATCACAGCAAATTGTCCATAATGATTCTATACAAATATTGGACTGTTAATCACTTATTTCTATTGGTCTAGCTTTCAACTTTATTTATAGCTTGTAGTATAGAAGTATATCATTTATGGTGGGTTTCTTCTTTTGTTTTGATGATCTGATTTGGTACTTATGTTTCCCTTTGTAGATTGGGATGATAAAGAAAAAGGAAAAGAAACGATCCAACAATGGGATGATGATTGGGACGATGATGATGTGAACGGTGACTTTTCCTTGCAGCTGAAGAGTGAACTTAAAAACAACTCTCAGAAGAGTTAAAGTTGCCAAACCATCATAATTTAGAAAGAAATGGTGACTACTGAACTTGGTTTGGTGATCCTTCATCATGCAAGTCAAGTATATTACTTCTGCTTGTTTGTTGGGGGTGTGAAGTATGTAAATTATACGGTAACAGTATCACTGAACGAGAACTTTTCATACGAACATTAGAGGAATTGAGGTAACGAAAAACTGCCACCTTATATCTACACATGTCTTGTAAATGAGCTGATCTTTAGATCCAGTTACCATTTATCTATGTTGTTGATTACAAAGATGTTGTAAGCATTTATGTGCAAGAAAAAGCAGTTTCATCCTCAAGAACAGCAGCATATTAGCTAGATGTTAGTTTCGTGATATGAAACTAATCTTGAGCATCTTACCACATTGTATTTCGACTTTGGTTCTGAGAGTGTTTCTTACCACATCATTCTGCTAGATTGAATTAATGATGTCCCGGTCCCCTCTTCCATAGCCTTCTCGGGCGTCTCTGCAATCTGATTCACCTTCATCCTCGCCTCTTTCCCTGTGCTTCCTTCCATAAATTCCCTCACCACCTTCTTCAGCTCTGCCCACTTCATCAACCCACGTACTGACTCATCATTTGTCTCTACTCTTAACCCTACTTTGATCTCCTCTGCAATCATTCTTGTATTTATTGGCTGCTCAACCATCACTGGCATTGCAAGTATTGGTTGCTCTGCAAGACTGAGTTCCAACCACAGTTGTTTAAAAAGCCATGAACACTCTGGTGCATCAATATATCCATCTTGTCAACCCATTCTGGCACTAGCATTCCTTTCTCCTGCAAACCAGTTGCTATTTCCAATACTCCGAGCCCTTTTTACTCGCTGTCACCCTCCAGTAATTTGCAAACTTACGTTCAAGCTCACAAAAGCTGTTAAAATCCTACCATGACTCGTCAATGTCGATATTCTTGACACCTAGCTCGAACAGAAGACCAATTTGTGCAGGGTCTATGTAATTTGGCTCAAAGTTCCATGGAAATTCCGTTGCTGTGACCAATTCATCTGCAGATTAAGGTCAACACGAAAAGCTCACTTGCTCTCATTCTTTAGCGCGCATGCAAGAAGAAAAATTGCACGTACCATAGAACACCAGTCTCGGAAATCCAGATTTCACCTAAGAATCCAAAGTCCACATCCACACACAATAATCATCCGAGACCATTAAGTTGACAGGACCAAGAGACTCGAGCACGAGTTCAAACTCTGGTTACAAAAGCTTGGTGGCCATTGCAAAACAAGGGAACATAGAAACTGGAGTTTATTGGTGCTTTCAACTCCAGATCGAATTCCAGGATTGTTTTGAGGGGAAAAGCTGGTAATGGATGTGGTGAGACTTGCCATAGTTGTGAGGAATGGCCTGGCCTTTAGACATGAAAGGGAATAAAACTGCACGTTCACTTGATACGAAGTCTATCTTTAGGCAGTTCAAAGCAGTGAAGCTTTCTGTCACTTGATACGAAGTCTATCTTTAGGCAGTTCAAAGCAATGAAGCTTTCTGTCACTGCCTTTGTTTGGATGGAGGGAAAACAAGAGAAGAGAAAGGAAAGGAAAGGAATTTCTCCTCCTTTCCATTGTTTGGACAAAAAAAATGGAGAGAAATGAGAAGAAAAGAAGAGAAATGTGGGCATTTTTATGCTTATTTTGCATTTCCCTCCCTTTCCCACCAATTTGGTGGGAAAGGGAGGGAAATGCAATCCTTTCCTTTCCCTTGTTTCATGAAGCATCCAAACAAAGGCTAAGGTTCGATCTACCAATTATCAAAGTTGGTGCATACGAGGCATTAATGTAAAGGAACATTTGTAGCTTTCTTCAGGTTTTGTTTGTATCTAGAAGCCTTGGTAGCTGTTGGTATATTATCAAGTACAGAAACTCTGGTAAAACCTGATTTTTTAAATATTTTCCTTCGAGATTTCAAGACTTGTCTTGTATTTAACTTAAAATTATAAACTAAACATTCTCTTATGTAATCTAAATATGTTCTTGCATCAGACTTGTTTGATTTGGTTATTTATTTACTTGTCTCCTTCTTTATTTGAGCATTTATTTATCTATTTTATCTTTTTATTCTTTTTTAACCTTGTTCCATGTCTATTGTAATATCGCTTTTATTATTTATATAAATATTTATACATATTTGTTTGTTTATTTTTATGTATTTATTATTAGTATTATTATCTTTTATGACTTTTTATTTATATTCTATTTTTAATTTTTATTGATTTATTATTTTAATATGTACATATATATATATATGAGACAAGAGATAAGAGATCCTGATTGAGATTACTCTTAGACTTCTATGATTGTCATCATTTCCATTTCCACGGGAACAAGGCGGATTAGATATTATTTATGTGATGGTGCTAAAGCAGATGAGTTGGTAAGGGGCTCTCTTGATTTAAATGAGATCATGAGTTTAAATTTTCTTCATATATGCAACTGTTTAAAATTTGGGGTCGGAGTTTTGCCTCACACAAGGAATCTACCCAGCTCGAGTAGAGATTAATATGGATGTGGATGACTTAAAGATATTTTCTCATAGTTGGGGCCCTCATAAGACATCTCGTAGGCTACCAAGAAAACAAAAGGTGGCTTGGCTTAGAATTATCTTTTTCTTATTTCTTTATATCCAAATCTTTGTTCTAATTACTGTGTTTCAATCATATTTTATTAAATCTTATTCATACATTTATGTTACATAAATGTATGTAACAAGAACACCATGACTGAAAATAAAATTTTATTTTTTTATATTGTCTACAAAAATATATTGATAAAATTTAATATAACACGAAAAAATATCTTATGCAGTTATATGAATGCTTTGCTCCTAGCCAAGCGCTTGATGATAAGGTTGTCTCATTCCTTTTGCCTCGTAAGCATTCTCACTTTTGATGCAATAATGTAGAAAACATGCATGGTACATCAACTATAAATCATTGTAGGAAAATAAGATTTTTATTATAATATTTTTTAATTATATTTTATTGTTTAGAATTAAACTGTAACATTTTCAAATTGTATTATGAATGATTCTAATAGTTACACGCAAATACAATAGTAGGACTGTAATAATTTGGCAAATGCTTCTTTTTTTACATAAAAATTTGTAAATTAATATTTTTTTAAAGAACAATATTCATTAATTAATTTTTCTAAAATATCCATTAATTTTGTAAACTTGCAGATTAAGTATTATACAATTTATAAATAAATATAATTATTTAGAATTAAACAATAAAATTTATTAAATACATATATCAAAATTAAGTTCTAAACATATATAATTTAAATATATTGAAAATTGATATTATCTTAGCTCAAAAGCACAAGAGTTGGAAGTTTTATTTAGTAGAGAAAGTGTCTAATTTCTTCTAGCCATTAACTCTTTCGTGTCTTCTTCTCAATGCATATCTTGTCGATAAGCTTGCTTAGTGAGAGCCATGACGACCCAGTCTCCTCCTCCATAGCCTTCTTAGCCATTTCTGCAACTTCCTTAACCTTCTTTCTTACCTCCTTACCCTTCTCTCCTTCCATTAGCTCTCTCACCATTTTCTTCAACCCTTCACTTTTCACATACCCTTTCACAGAACCATCACAAGTCTCTACTCTTAGCCCAACTTTGATCTCCTCTACCACCATTCTCGCATTCAATGGCTGATCCGCCATCATCGGCCATGCAAGGATTGGCACTCCTGCACATATGCTATCCAACACCGAGTTCCATCCACAGTGACTCAAGAACCCTTGAACACACTCATGCTTCAATATCTCCCTCTGATCAACCCAGTTTCGTACTACTATTCCTCTTTCTTTGACCCTCTCTTCGAAACCATCCCCCAATTCTGATGCATCTTTTCTAATAATCCACATGAAGTTCACCTCGGACTCCTCCAAACCAGCTGCTATATCTCGGAGCTGTTCGGTTGAGAGCTCTGCCTGAGACCCGAAAGCTATGTACAAGACTGAGCTTCCTTGCTGATCAAGCTTTTGGTCTAACCACTGAATCCAAGCTGGTTTCTTTCGTGATTGGTCGAGTCTTGGTGGTGGTTCGGCGAGGCATAGTGGTCCGACATTCCAATACTTTGAATCTCCATCTCTGTTGATGTAATCGGCAAAAGTACGCTCTAGCTCGTAGAAGCTATTAACGAGTGTACCAGAACTTTGAACTGCTGCTACAATCGAGTCCATCACAAACTCAATGTGAATACCTTTGGGATTAGGGTCTGCGAAAACTGGATCAAAATCATTTCTAGTGATCTTAATCCATGGAAATTCGGGAACAGTGATAGGCTCATTGTCAGACTCGGGTCCGAACAAAAGCCTTTCCTGGTTCGCAGCTTTCGAAACGGACGACGCATAATTGGACATACCAAAAAATACCAATCTCGGGAAACCAAACTTGTTTGCAGACTCCAGAGTCCACCAGAGAAAACCATCGGAGACCATGAAGTTCACAGGCTCTAGAGTTGCAACCACACGTTCAAATCCCGGTTGCATAGCCTTGGTGGAGCGAGCAAATTCCGGGAACAGCGACATTGAAGGCAACTTGTCCGTGCTTTCAACACCGGAAGGAATTCCAGGGATGCTTTGAGGGAAAGGTAGCTCAATGATAGAGACAGTGGTGTCTTCAAGAAACTTGGCAACAAATGGTCGGTTCCCCGGAGTTGTGATGACCGTGATAACAAAACGACGGCGGAGGAGGAGACGGGCAAGTTGGAGAAGAGGAATGAGGTGGCCTTTGGCCATGAAAGGGAATAGAAGTGCATGGTACTGTGACTCGTAATCACAAGAGTTAGACCCCATCTTTGCGCTTTAAGCCTTACGAGCTCTGAAAAGAAAGCTTGAGAAGTTTGTGGAGACCAAAATAAATAAATAATAGATTTAGAGAGAGTTTGTACCCATTTGCGTGACTTTGAATTAACGACGGTCATGTAACGAGGACTGAACTTGGTTGGTCGTCTTCTACCTTTGGGCGGCTTGTGGTCGTCACCTCCGGACCAATTCTTCTGTTCCTTTTATCTAAAACCAACCCTACGCCATCCTTAATTTAATTAAAAGTTAAAAATTGAAAATTAAAATAAAGTTAAAATATAAGTAAGTAAATAAATAAAAAACATTAAATACAAGTAAAGTAATTTAAAATTGAAATTAATAAATAATAATATTTAAAATAAAAATATAAGAAAATAAGATACATCAGACCGTTTAAATTGTTGTAAATATCATTTTATTAATTAATCAATTAATTTTATAAAATAATAATATTTTATATTTTAAATCATTTAATATTTATAATAATTTAATATTAATTTATCCTTTTAAATTTTCAACCATCTAATTTATTATTTTACTGTTTAATTTCAGTTTTTAAAATATTAATAAATAGACACCCGCTGCAGGGTGTTGTCTCCCTCTTTTGTTTGAGCGGGACACATCAATTTATCTTCTAGAAAATATGAAACTTTAGTGGGTTCTCGCAGTTTTCTTCTGCCGAATCTTAGGTGTATGCTTTTTCAATCTAGTTTCGTTTTGGACGTATGCAAGAAGCAAAAGACAAATAGAATAGTCCCATCTCTAATGGATTCCATGTTCAAGTAAAGACAAATTGTGATTTATGTAATATTTATAATATCATTATACCACATTATAAGTAAGTCTATCACAAATAACCTCTTTATTATATAAGAATAAGATTGCATATTATAGGCCCTAGTCAAAAATTTTGAATACGTGTTGATGATGATGACGAACACGATGACAAAGTAATCTATTTATATAAAGTTTTGAAAGTTTTTAATTTAAATAATAAATATCCAAATTTTGTTTACATAAGAAGGTAAAAGTTATAAAATTTTATTATAGGTTAAGAAATTTTAATAAAATTTATGATCTTTAAATTTTTAATTTGTTTTAGTTTTCAATATTTTTAAAAAATATATCTTTAAATTTTGGCTAAAAAATAACGATAAAATACACAAATTATGAACGTATATACCCAACTACTGTTCCTTGATCTTGTTTGTTTACTAGGCCTCATTCTTCCGTTGTTTAGGTGTAATGGTCCTCTATTTCTTAGACAAATCTTCTGTTTCAATTATTTTATTTTAATCTTGTTAATATATTTATGTAGATTTTATATAAATATTTTAATAAAATTTAATAAAACATAATAAAAATATCATCATCGAAGAGAAGATCTAATAGCTCAACTTCCCGTTGCCCCTTTCACTTTTCTTCCTCCCGAATTATGACAGTAGCTCCGTATTTCTGGAAAAGAGTGAAGCAAGGGTCCTGCATTTATGATCAGGTCTGCATTTATTTAGATGAGTCGTATGGTTTCAGTGGCCCTCCGATTTGGACTATCTTCTTCTCTGATTATGGTAAGGTAACTGAACATCTGACGCGTGGTAGATGGTGACTTTTCATTGATATTTTGTTGACTCAATTGAGATTTCACTATCTGTAGATGCATGACAGCTTCGTAATCTCAAATTCTTAGTTGTCTTACTTAAGGAATTCAGACGTTCAATATTACTGTATCTTATTCTGTCTCATAAAATTTTAAATATTTATTTTATGAGACCTATGTGAGCCCATGTGAAACTCATATAAATAAATAACTGAGATTTATTGGACACAATAAGACACCTAATATTAAACAAAAGATCAGTACTCCTTTTTAAGTCACCAATCTGGTTAGAGTTAGCTTTTACGAGCGATCTAAATCAAACTTGCAATAAAACAATCCACCTCTTTAATAGGCCAGAAATTAAAGAGATTAAATTTTAAATATAAAGCTAAGTAAAAATTATATATATAACTAAAAAGTTTAATCATGTGAATTTCTCAAAAATAATTTATCTACTAATTAAGAGTAAAATTATGTATTTTTAAGTTCCTCCAATTTTATATTTCAACGAGAATTTAATTAAAATGTTATTGTTGTTGTAGTACAATAATTCAATAAAAGTTTTATTGATATGTGAGGCTAGAAGAGATACAGAAGTAAGTAATCTTACCCTAATTAGTATAAATGTCGATTCTAATAGACATATATGAAAAAGATACATATACATATTAATATTATAAAATTATAATAATTAAAAATAAAATAGGCATAAAAAGATCATAATAATAATAATAAATAAAAATAAGTACTAAAATAAATAATTTAATAAATGTAAAATAAATAAAGCATAAAAATAAATGATAAAACAAATAAATGAACATGCAAATAAAAAAGGACAAATTAATAAATAAATCATTGCATAAGAGAGACTAATGTAAAGGAACATTTGTAGCTTTCTTCAGGTTTTGTTTCTATCTACAAAAGTTGGTAGCTTTTGTATTTATCTACAAATTTATCTTATTATGTCTTGATATTAGCCCGATTAGCTTCGGGTCTTCCTTGACTTAAGTCCAATCTAAAATTCCACGTAAAAGATTAAACACAGACTACTCAAGATTTAAATAAAATTGGACTTTCCAGCTTGATTTCAAGCACAATTAAATTAAGTTTAAGTTAAGTTTGATTATTTTTTAAAATTGAATCTAATGTTTTTTTTGAAATAACATTAAAATCACATTATTTTCAACAAAATATAATTGACATACTATAACGAATTATTGAGAGTAAGTTCAAGTTTGATCCGAAACTCGAAAATAAAAATAAGAACGAAGTCTAATTCAAAATCTAATCATTCAAACTGAACTTATTAATTTTATATTAAACAAGATTAGAATTATATTAACTCTCAATACAAATATCATCCTTATCTACAACTTACCGTCGTACTAAAATTAAGTTCTAGATACATACGTTTTTTTACTTTCTCACTAATCAACTTCAAAATTAGTTAATTTGAGTTTAAAGTTAATAAAATGCTTAGTTTAATTAGTAATAATTAATTAGACTGATCTTGTTTGACATAATAAGACTTTCGACTAGAGAAAGTTTACGTTCGAAAATTAAAAAAAAGAACAAGTTCAATTCAAAGTCTAATCATTCAAACTAAACTTATTAATTTTATATTAAACTACATTAAATCCGAACACGAATATTATCCTTATCTACAACTTATCATCGTACTCTAATTAAGTTTTAGATACATATATTTTCTTAGCTGCTCACTAATTAACTTCAAAATTAGTTAATTTGAGTTTAAATTTAATAAAATGTTTAGTTTAATTAATAATAATAAATTAGACTGATCTTGTTTGATTATAAATTATAAATTAATTAGTTGGATACACAATTAAATATTCAAGGCCAAATCATTTTTTAAAAATTCAGTCAATCTCTAAGCATCGGTCACCGCATAGAAAAATTACTACTGCGTGACTCTATTAATAGTAAATACTCTACAAATACTTTTATATAACATGAAAGGAATCCAACAATTAATTAATCCGAGTCGGTTGATTGTCTTCTTCAATACGTACATTATTTGTAAACGACAAGTTGTATCATATAATTGGAGAACAAAGAGGAATCTCGTATCGGACAAATACGAGAATATTTAAAAATTTATAATAGTATGCAAACTTTTTCTTCTTAAGCTAACTTTTGAAGGTGAATTAGTCATTTTTAACATAGTATCAGAACCTGCTTATCTCGATAGTTTGAAGCAGTGCTCGGTTTTGTCTCTTTGTCTAATATTCCTATATATCAGATGTCCAATCTTTTTTTAAACTGAGAGGGTGTGTCAGAAATTTCATATTAGATAAATATAAAAGCATTTAAAAATTTATAATAATGTACAAATCTCCTCCTTTTAAGCTAACTTTTAAAAATAAATTAGGCCTTTCTTTCTAAGAATTTGTGTACTGATTCTGTATTCGATAGCTTAACGTTGTAACTGAAATTTTATATATATGTACGAATATTTCTTTTACATTATTACACAATAATGTTTGCTTTATCTCTCTGTATGTCTTAATGATGACATACGACTAAGAGACCCTGATCGAGATTCCTCGGAGACATGTATGATTATCATCTTTTCCATTTCCATGGGAACAAGATAGCGTAGATATCTTTTTCTTATCTCTTTACATCCAAGGGGTTTTTGTTGTCAGGTGTTTGATGATAAGACGTCTCGTTTTTTTAATCAAATCTTCTATTTTAGTTAATTACTGTATTTTATAAAATATAATTAAAAAAATAACTGTAACAGAAGATTTGATATATATTCCTTTTATCTCGATCGTAAGCATCCTGACTTTTGATGCAATAATTTAGAAAACATGGGTATATCATCAATAAATCATTTTAGAAAATAAGAATTTTATTATAATATAACTTAAAATTTAACAATTTAAAAATGTTTAAATTCAACCCTAACATTTTCAAAAAGTTCAAAATACATCATTAATAAATGAATTATTGATTAATTGTTATGTTAAACCAGGGATGACAATAGGATCTGTTAAGTAATCGTTTCACCATAATAACTTAAGTTGTTGTGTGAAGTCAACTTAATTAATTTTATATATTCACTAACACGTCTCTTCAAGTGATCTAAGTTCATGTATTTTCAATTAAGTCTAGACTGACACGAGACTCAATTTTTTTAAACAAAAGAGTTGAATCTTGAGTCAATTTGCATCTAATTAGTGTTATTTAAATTTAATATTATAGACTTAAAAATTAATTATTTAAAATTTGAAAGGTCGTATGTTCAATCTTTGATGTTATATGAATTAATTTGTAAATAAATTGGTTATTTTGTAAACAAAAGGAAGATAAAAAATCTTACTAAGGCTCTCAGGTATCATTTGATGTTTTAACTCAAAAGCACAAGAATTAGATGTTTTATTTAGTAGAGAAATCGCATTTCTTATAGCCACTTTCATGTCTTCTTCTCAATGCATATCTGGTCAATAAGCTTGCTTAACGAGAGCCATGACGAACCAATCTCCTCCTCCATAGCTTTCTTAGCCATTTCTGCAACTTCCTTAACCTTCTTTCTTACCTCCTTACCCTTCTCTCCTTCCATTAGCTCTCTCACCATCTTCTTCAATCCGTCACTTTTCACAGACCCTTTCACAGAACCATTGCACGTCTCTACTCTTAGCCCAACTTTGATCTCCTCCACCACCATTTTCGCATTCAATGGCTGATCCGCCATCATCGGCCATGCAAGGATTGGCACTCCTGCACATATGCTATCCAACACTGAATTCCATCCACAGTGACTCAAGAACCCTTGAACACACTCATGCTTCAATATCTCCCTCTGATCAACCCAGTCTTGCACTACTCTTCCTCTTTCTTTGACCCTCTCCTCGAAACCATCTCCCAATTCTGATGCATCTTTTCTAATAATCCACATGAAGTTCACCTCAGACTCCTCCAAACCAGTTGTTATATCTCGGAGTTGTTCGATTGAGAGCTCTGCCTGAGACCCGAAAGCTATGTACAAGACAGAGCTTCCTTGCTCAAGCTTTTGGTCTAGCCACAGAATCCAAGCTGGTTTCTTTCGTGATTGGTCGAGTCTTGGTGGTGGCTCGGCGAGGCATAGTGGTCCAACATTCCAAGACTTTGACTCTCCATCTCTGTTGATGTAATCGGCAAAAGTAGGCTCAAGCTCATAGAAGCTATTAACGAGTGTACCGAAACTTTGAACTGCTGCTACAAACAAGTCCATCACAAACTCAATGTGAATACCTTTAGGATCAGGGTCTGTGAAAACTGGATCAAAATCATTTCTAGTGATCTTAATCCATGGAAATTCAGGGACAGTGATAGACTCATCGTAAGACTCGGGCCCAAACAAAAGCCTTCCCTCTCTCGCAGCTTTTGAAACGGACGACGCATAATTGGACATACCAAAAAATACCAATCTCGGGAAACCAAACTTGTTTGCAGACTCAAGAGTCCACCAGAGAAAACCATCCGAGACCATGAAGTTCACAGGCTCTATACTAGCAACCACACGCTCAAATTCCGGTTGCATAGCCTTGGTGGAGCGACCAAATTCCGAGAACAGCGACATTGAAGGCAACTTGTCCGTGCTTTCTACCCCAGAAGGAATTCCAGGGATGTTTTGAGGGAAAGGTAGCTCAACGATAGAGACAGTGGTGTCTTCAAGAGATTTGGCAACAAAGGGTCGGTTCGCCGGAGTTGTGATGAAGGTGATAGCAAAACGGCGGCGTAGGAGGAGACGGGCAAGCTGGAGAATAGGAATGAGGTGGCCTTTGGACATGAAAGGGAATAGAAGTGCATGGTAATGTGACTCGTAATCACAGGAGTTGGATCCCATCTTTGGAATTGCGCTTCAAGCCTTACCCGCTCTAAAATGACAGCTTGCGAAGTTTGCGGAGAACAAAATAATATATATAGAGAGAGTTTGTATCCATTTGCGTGACTTTAATATTAACGACGGTCATGTCACAGGTACTCAACTTGGTTGGTCGTCTCTTACCTTTGGGCTGGCTTGCGGTCGTCACCTGACTCACCTCCAAGTAGAACTTTCATGTCTGATTATGACACGCAGCCTGTTGTGTCTCACACAGATGCTTATTCGCGATACATGTCTTGATTCTCTTAAATTAATAAAATTTTAAAAGTTATTAATTATAATTAACTTTTATTGTTATGAATAATATAATTCATAACAAATATTAAGATTATTAAAATAGTAAAATTCATTTTTAAGCTTAAAACATAAAGAAGTGATTGAAAATTTAATAAATAATTAATTGTATTTATAAGACACTTCAAGAACAAGAAAATCAAAGTATACATAGACCCATCAATATATAAATGAGAAAAGGCATGGACACGAGTGGTACAAATCAATGATTAGAAAAAACCAAGCAACATATGACAAGCGTCGTTTTATTATGTAGAAATTCATCTAAAACCCATCTTGGGGTTAGAAATTTACAAATAGAATAACGATGGCTTGTAATGAGAGGTAAAGATAAAAGAGAACTGTACAGAAAGATAGGACTCAAGATTTGTTGTTTTAAATTTTTGGGTTGAAATATGATATTTTAATTGTGTATAAGCTCTTTTAAATTTGGTTTAATTTCTTGCGAGGCCTCTTAAAACTCTATTGATATCAAAGTTAAGTTGACGAAATTTGATAAATAGAAATTAATAGATTTAAGTCAAATGAATAGAAAATCTATGGAGTGACTCAAATGCCCAACTGAGGTAATAGTTTTCCTAGGAGGGTGATTTCTATAGGAGGTTTTCATTCCAGCGAAGATCATAGGTTGAAGGTGAGTTTCTTTTCATAGAGTGTGTATAAGATAATGAACCTCCTTACAGGGTGGGGTTTTGTGTGTATATATATATAATTCTGTTGCAGTTTTGTTACAACAATGATGATAACGACAACTAATGATACACGAATTCGTAACACACCTGTAAGCTCAACTTGGGGCACGAATGTTGAGCTTGTCTCTTAAAGATATGAATTGGGAAGAGCTTAAGGACTTGGTTAAAGTATGAGCAAGTTGAATTTTAGTGGGAACGTAGCAAATCCGGAGGGCTTTACTAGAAACTTTCTCCCTGATAAAGTGAAAATCTAACTCCAATGTTTGGTGCATCCATGATAAAGAGGATTAGCAGTGAGGTAAATTGTATTGACATTATCACAAAGCAGAGTTGGAGGATTTTGTAGAGGAATTCCAAGCTCCTGTAGGATGTTTTGGATCCACTGTATTCCAGTGACAACTTGAGCAATTGCTCGGTATTAAGCCTCAGTGCTATCATAGGAAATTGTCCGTTGCTTCTTGGAAAACCATGATATCAGGGCACCACCATAGAAAAATTGCTTTGCCAGAGGTGGACCGTCTTGTATCTAGGCAGTCTGCCCAGTCTGTGTCCGCATAGACAATTAGATCACGATTAGATAACCACTACAAGGAAAATAGGAATTGGCAATGGAAAAATAACGATGGAAAACAAACTGTTATAAATTACTGACAATTTTCATCTGTCCGTCAAAAAATTTATCGGAAAAAAATAATTTAGCGACGGAACAATACTATCGACAATTAAAGTGAGAATTGATGGCGGAATAATGAAGCTTTGACTTTTTCGACGGAATATTAGCAACATAAAATTCCTTTGGTAAATTTTCAACCTATACGTCGTCGTCTGGTTGTGGTTGAACATTATTAACTTAAAGAAATCGACGTCATTTTGGTAACATTAAAACACACTTGAGACATTCCCCCCATATGGTTGGCTCTCCTTCTTTCTTCTTCTCCTCTCTGCTGCGTCTTCTTCTCCTCCCTGCTGCGTCTTCTTCTCCAGTGCATTGTCGTCAGTTGCTGGTGCGTTGTTGTCAGTTGGTGGTGCGTCGGAAGCTCGTCGTCTTCTCCCACCATTGTTGCATTTTCGTGGAGGTATAAAATTTCACTGTGGTTTGATTTGATTATTTTTAAGTATGTTTGAGTATTTTATTTCGTATGTTTGAGCATTTTGTGAATGGATAAGAACATTTAAGGTTGAAATGTTATTGTTAGAAGGTTCAATTTTCAAATTTGCTTGTGAAGTTGGGATGATTTGTTGATGCATATTGCTTGATGAAATTACTCTCGTTTGAAAAATTTGTTAATATGTGAAGATGAAGTTGATTTGTATAAGAGAATGAGTTAATGGGTGAGCCTATTGGATGATTTAGCCTTATTTGATGATTAAGGATAATGTATCAAATACTTTTTTAGTGTTGATCATTTTATTCTTACTTTTATAATTTTATCTAAATGAAAGCTTGCTTTAATTCTTGTTTGTTGACTTATCTTTTTAGTTGTCTCAATTTCTTTTGAAATTTGTCTTTGAATTATTTGAGTTTTCATGAATCATTGATTTAGATTGAATTGCAACAGGAAAACATGCATGAATGGTTGAGATCTTTCCTACTAAATATTGATTAATTGTCTATGATAGTTGATTTTTGAAAAATGAAATATGATCCAATATATGTTATTTGAAATTGTGAGGTTTTAAGCTTATAAGCATTCAAATTTTATGCTCCATTTTCTAAATTGAATGATTGTCACAAAGTTTGATACTTTTACAACTTGGTTTTTTATGCATGTTGAGAACATATCATTGGACTAGTTAGATACATTAAAATAATAAGGGAATTTAGGCTAACCATTTTGAATTCTCGAAAAGCCTTGTAGTTTTGATCTCCCTTAGCTAACCAATTTAAGCCTTAGCATTCTTTTTCTTGCATATGAACCACAATACAAGCTAAATTTTTTTTATTGATTTTCCTTATAATTCTAATTCATTAAATGATTATATGAGCATGTTTGCATGAGATCCAAAACATCATTATATGAATTATTGTGAAGTAATTCAAGTTGCATATGTGAATGTTCTTAGCATAATTTTGAGAGTATTTAACTTTTATTTTGAGTATTGTATTTAACTTTTATTTTGAGTATTTTTATATACTTTGGTACTTAGTGTAGTTAGTCCCTGTAAGTGCCTAATTATTCATCTAATTTACCCTTTGAAAACCACCCCTATGAGTGAAAATGACGTTATGTTATCAAGTTTTGAGACCATGCTTGTAATGTTATCAAGTTTTGCACTATGTATAAAAGTATAGATTTATTAAATTCAATTATGCTTTATGCAACACTTTTATTGATTTCCTAGAAAGTCAACACTCTTTTCACAAAATCCATATCCTTTTATTTCCAAGAACAATATAACCATTTGTTGATAGAATATGGTCAATTGAGTTATTGGGCTCTAGCTTAGAAAGCCTCTCTTGAACTTGAAACATTGTTATTGTTTCCTTTATTATGAATCTCCATCGAACATGAAATTTTGATCAATTTGTAGGTTCGACATATAAATATAATGTTGCCAACACCCCTACTAAAACTTTAAGTCATAGTAATAGAATTATTATTCTCCTTTATTTTGTCTAAGTGAAATTGCTTCACTTAAATTTTATGCATCTACTTTATTAATATAAAATGGTTAGTATCTCTTATAAGTTTCACCAAGGGACACATTTTTCCAACCTTATTGTTAGAAGATTTACCCATCAAGATGTTTCCTTCATTTATCTTGTCATCTCATAATGGCTCCTACCTTGCTCAATATGTTTGAATTTCATGGTTCTTCACCGTTATCCTTTCTTCTAGGCTTTTTATGTGAGATCCCATGTAAGACCCAAATACCCCCTAGGAGGATATGTGGATGCCACCCAAGACAGAACAAACAATCACACTGGTATTTATTTTATTT
>JAOQMR010000001.1:23177256-23193195 GCA_027563865.1 Erythroxylum pelleterianum | reverse complement strand
CCAAATGTCAAAGAGACAGAACATAAATCGGACTAAATTTGCTTAATATGCTAACCCCTAATTTGGGGCGTTACATCTCACATCAGTTGGAGAGGAGAACAAAGTATGCCTTAAAAGAGTATGGATACTTCTCCCCCTAAGATGCATCATCCCAAGTGTGGGAAGAGCAAAACCATGAGGGATTTGGCCTAAGGAAACCTAAAGCGGACAATATCTGTGGGTGGATGGTCTGGGCTGTTAGAAATGTTATCAGAGCCGTTACCCGAACCGTTGTGCCAGCTAGAATGGGCTTTAAGGAGGTGGAAAGTATGGGATTCCTCATTGGTTGGAGAGGAAAACGAAGTATGCCTTATAAGGGTATGGATACCTCTCCTCCTAAAATGCGTCTTCCCAAGGATGGGAAGAGCAAAATCGTGAGGGATTTGACCCAAGGGGCAACCTAAAGTGAACAATATCTGTGAGCGAGTGGTCTGGACTATTACATTTTAGGTCTTCTGGTTTTCTTATTGAGAAATGGAGGTAATATGAGCTACAATTTTTTGGTCTTTGGTCAAAAAATTTCACGTTTTCTAAACTATGCTCAATATGTTTTATATGATTGTTTTAATATATCCACTTTCTAAACTGTTAACAATTTTGTTCTTGGTTGTAGAAACTCATTTGTTGGCAGTATTTCTATTTCGAATGAGATTAAAGAGAAGCTTTAGTAGGTATTCAAATGAAATTTATTTCCTTATATTTTTGACAATGTCAACAATGAATTTGCACACATTTTAATCGAATTTGTATCAGTTTCTATATTTTTCATTCTAGCTCCGTCATCATCTTCTTTCATGTACTTCAGGAAGATCCTTCTGCATGTCGGTCAAGGTAAGTGAATTTATTTTTTACTACGTTTTTTGAACTTGATTTAATTTGGGTTTTTGTTTGCGGTTTGAACTTTCCATCTAAACATATTACATGGTTGATTTAATTTAGCTTGCACAAACTGAAACTTGTTTGTGGTATGAACTTCGATTTATCATTGAATTAATATAGGATGAGTTTGACTTATATTATTTTTCCAATTACCTTAATTATGTCAATTTGTTATTTCATTGATGCTCTTTGAAATGATTATATTCTATTTACTTTTCATGTGCAAATTTTTACATGGCTATTTTTTTAAAAAAATTGTATATGTTAAACTAATTTATTAAAATAAGTATTCATATTTTTATGAATACTTATTATATTTGGCACTAGTACATATTTAATATCCATTAAATATCAAACTTTTAACATTAATTCTCTTCTAACATATATGATTACAAACATATATGTTCGATCTTCAATTTAAAAATATTTTAGATCCCAATAAACCTTAACCCATAACCCGTGATGGAGGTACCGTGAGGCTTATCGGTGAAAAATACACTAGAAGGTTAGGAGTCAGAACGAGAACTTGTTCTCTTTATTCACAAGTCTTATTTTAGATATTTTGTAATCTTTAGTGAACATGAATGATACAAACTATAGATTCACTATTTTATATTAACAGTTTTTCAGAAATGAGTAATGTTGATAGATCTTGGATATATAGATGATTAACACCTAATGGTTTCATTAATCCTGAATTTGTTGAGGGAGTTGAAGCTTTTATTAATTATGCATGCTCTCAACCTGCATATATGGATGGGCTAAAGATTAGATGTCCATGTAAAAAGTACAAATACAAATGTTTCCTTCCTATTGATGAAGTTAATGGGCATTTGCTGATAAAAGGGTTTGGCCCCAATTATTTTAAGTGGACACGAAATGGGGAACCATTGATTTGTAACACCTCAAGGGGTGATGGAGCACAATCGTCTGTCAACTTAAATGAGTTTAAAGGGGGGTTGGATTTAGAACAAATTATACAGATGGAAATGAAAATCTATACATGCAAATGGTTTATGATGCAGCCGATTATACCTTTGAGAAAAATAAGAAAAATCTTGAAGAAGAACCTAACCCACATGTATAACAGTTTTTTGACTTACTACAGCTAGTTGACCAAAAATTATGGCCAAATTGTGAGACAATGACCCAATTGTCTTAAACTGCTCAAATATTGAACATAAAGTCTAAAGGACATATTTCGGACCGTATTTTTGATAAAATCATTGAATGGTATAATGAATTATTGTCTCCTAATCATATAATGGTTGATAGTTTTTACAATATGAAGAAACTAGTTTTTACAATATAGAGAAACTTATTAGGGGTTTTGGTTTGCCTGTTGATTGATTGTTGCAAATTGAGATGTAAGTTGTATTGGGGAGATGATGTGGATATACAAGAGTGCAAATTTTGTGATCAAGCTAGGTTTAAGCCTAGAAAGTGTTCTATGAAACAGAAATTAGTATCCTGGAAGCAGATGTATTATTTTCCTCTAACTCCGAGACTTCAAAAACTATATGCTTATGATATTACTGCATCTCATATGAGATGACATGATAAACACGAATAGAAAGATGGAATAATGAGTCATCTATCAGATGTAATGGCATGGAAATATTTCAATGACACCCATCTTAAGTTTGCAGTTGAAAGTCGAAATGTTAGGTTGGGATTATCGACGGATGGATTCCAACCTTTTGGTCAATCCGGCTAGCAATATTCATTATGGCCAATCATAATTACTCCATATAATTTGCTTCCATGGATGTGTATGAAAGGCTTATATATGTTCTTAACAGTGATTGTGGCAGGGCCTACAAATACGAAGCATAAAATTGATGTATTCTTACAACCATTGATATCTGAATTGCAGCATCTTTGAGAATATGGTGTTCAGACATATGATGTGTTTCTGAAACAAAATTTTGTGTTGATAGCGGCTTTGACGTGGACCATTACTGATTTTTCGGCATATGCCATATTGTCTGGATGGAGCGCTGCTGAAAAATTGGCTTGTCCTTATTGTGGCAATGATTATGATGCGTTTTATCTTCCAAATGGGGTAAAATATGTTGGTTTGACAATCCTAGAAAATTTCTTCCTCCAGATCATTCATTTAGATGCAATAAACTAAAGTTTATTAAGACTAGGCTAGTAAGAACACCTCCTCCCCTTCACAAAGCTGGTAAAGAGATTTTGCAAGAGGTTGAGGAATTAGGCCGGTTGAAAGTTACAGAATTTGAAGTTGATGAAATAAATACAACCATTAGAAAAACTTTGGTTGGAGAAAACGAAGCATCTTTTGGGATTTGTCACATTGGAAAACTAATTTGATCCGTCATAATCTATATATGATGCATATTGAAAAAAATATTTTTGACAATTTGTTCAATACCATAATGAAAATTGAAGGGAGGACAAAAGATAATGCAAAATCATAAGCTAATTTGTAACTTTTTTATAGAAGGAAAGAGTTACATAAATATGTTTGCACTGGTAAATATCCGAAAGCATTTTACACTGTGGACAAATAACAAAAGGAAATATTGTATGAATGGTTGAAAAGTCTAAAGTGTCCCAATAGTTATGTTTCAAACTTGGCAAGCTGTGTAGACATGAGGAAGTACAAATTATTTGGGATGAAAAGTTATGATTGTTATATGTTTATGCAAAGGCTAATTCCAATTGCATTTCGAGAGTTGCTACCGAAATAAGGTTTGGGAAGTAATAAAAGAATTAAGTTTTTTTTTTCAAAAATTTAACATCATCTGAAATCAAGTTGGTTGAAATGGAAAAACTATAAAGGAAATTCTAGTAATTTTATGCAAGTTAGAAGGGATTTTTCCTTCAATTTTCTTTGACTATATGGAGCATCTACCTATGTATTTAGCATACGAGGCAAAACTAGCTGGTCCAGTTCAATATCGATTGATATATAATTTTGAGAGGTAATTTAAATTCAAATAATTGTAATTGAAGTAATAACATGTTTTAACTCGTAAATTGTAATAACCATATTCTCTAATATAGGTATTTGCATCACTTGAAGAAAAATATCAGAAACAAGGCTAGAGTTGAAGGTTCGACATGTAATGCTTATTTAGTGGAGGAAGGTAGTACATTTTGTTCACATTATTTTGAGCCGCATATTCACACAAGAGAAAGAAAAGTTCCTCGTAATGACAATAAGGGAGGAACGAGTGCTGCTGATGCTAACTTATCTATTTTCACATAACTTAGATGAACATATATACATACAACAAGAAGAATGTTAAAAGAAGAAGAAATTGAGATTGCGCATGGTTACATTTTATTGAACTATCAAGAGATTCAACCTTTTGTGCAATAAGTTGAACATGATTATCTTAGTTTTCCTTTGTGTTATTCATAACTGAAATACATAATAATGTATTTAGATTATACGAGGCATTGTAATGCGAGATAATGCCGGAAATCACACAAGATGATATAAATAAAGAAGTTGGAAGACACTTTCCTCGATAGTTCGAGAGATATGTAAGTTTTCCCTTACAAATATTCTTATAATTGAATTACAAGATTTAAGTGTTGAAAATGCCATTATACCTTTTGATACGATAATTTCTTTTATGTAGGCCTTAGAAAATCCAATAAAGAACAAGTTCATTTATGATCTTGCAAAGGAAACTCTGCGAACTGTTAAATTGTATCCGATGTATTTTGTTAATAGATACAAATATCATACAGAATATCATGGTCATAGTATGGAAACAATAAATAGTGAAGTTTTCATATAGGAAGAATTGATGGATTACTATGGTAAAATTATTGAGATACTTGAAGTTGAGTATCCTGCATTACCAAAAAGCGATGTGTGATATTTAAATGTGATTAGTATGACCTGACTCCAAATGTTGGAACAAAAGTGCATAGCCGATATAATCTAGTTGAAATCAACAACCAAAGAAGATTGTGACAATTTGAACTTTTCGTGTTGACAATACAAGCGAAACTGATGTGTTATATCCCTTTTCGAAGCTTACGATGATATAATTCAGATTGGTTGGTGGTTTGCAAAGTTAAACCTAGAGATGTTTTTGAATCACATGGAAAAGGAGAGCAGGGAATTGAAAGTGAAGCATTTCAGGAAGATGATTATTTTATAAATGCATCTATGACATATGACGATAATGAACCTTTGAACGATCCATCTAACGAATATGTTGAGATTTCATATGGAAAGGATGACGAGGGTCAGAGATCTAAAGAGGAGTCAGAGTTTGATTCTTATTCTTTCGAAAAAGAAGATGATTGTAATTTACAGTTAAGTTACGATAGTGAATAATTTGTGTTTGTAATTGAATATTTATTTAAGAAATCAATTATTTCCTTTTCATTATATTATGTAAAGTATTTAATTCAAATTCTTAATCAAGGAATGTCAACATGACAACTGGTTCTAGATGGTAGTAATTCATTCCGTTGGGAGAACTGTGGCAAAATTGTCCCAACCAAAAGAATAAAAAATGCAGGAAAAATCTCCACTTCATACACGAATACTCGTTTGCCTTCCATAGCCGATCTTCTGCTTCAAGTTGTTTAGTATCATCTGGACAATGTCACTTTCCTTATTATGTACATCTCATTTCCATTTAGGAAGCTAGTATATATATTCACATTTGATGGTCTATACTAAATGTTGTTTTAAGCTTCCTTGAACCTCGAATATGACATGTATGCCGATAAAGGTAGGAGCGATGTCACAACAGTCTATAAAGGATTAGGGAGATCGGTTCATTTGAAAATTTTGTCAATTCTACAAACCTCGTATGGACATTCACGTATGCATTAATATCTAATTTTTTTTCGTTTAATAGTTATCTAAGTTCTATACTGATTATGATTTAGGTAAACCGCTTCGTACTGGTAGTTCATTTGGAGAGTTAGTCTTTCATACTAAATCTGGTGACTTATTCACTGTACCCTTTATAAGTTTAGCTATAGCGAAAACGTTGTTGCAAGAAGGTGTTAAAAATCCCACACCTGAGGAAAGAAGTATCACTGTTTCAATTGGTGTGTTTGAACATGCCAGGACCCTTCTCGTGTAACACCCCACTCCCTTTTGACACACGTATGTGAACCCTACGATCATATGTGCATATGCCTGACAGAAGTGTCGTGTTAACTATCTCACCTTCACTTTACTACATGGCATCATAAGTAAAATATAAAATAACATATTATCTAAAGTCCAAAAATTTCTTCATTTCATTTCATAAACCATAATTTACAATGTAGCATTAGATCCATCATCCATATTTTACAATGTCAACCTAGAGTGTTTACAACTCAGTCTACATAATATGCTACATACATGAGGAAACTAATCAAAAATTAAAAACAAACTATTTCTTCAGTCCCAACTGACCGACCATTGAGCCATATCTGAACTCCAAAAGTTGTAAAATATCGCTTCTATGCAGTTTTAGAAGCTAGCTCGTCACTCTCTCAGATTACTAATAACTTCAATCTCTTAAGTCGGTAATACACACATCGAATCTGATCTATATCTCCTAAGCATACTCATATGGAAAACATTATGTAACTGAGACATCTCATTTGGTAAGGCTAATCGATATGCCAATGGTCTTATCCTCTCAATGATCTCATAAGGACCAATATATCTAAGGTTCAGCTTGCTCTTCTTACCGAATCTCAACACTCCTCGCCAAGGCGACACTCTCAGAAACACTTTATCTCCTATACTGTATGCCATATCTCTTCAATGCTGATCCATATAGCTCTTTTGTCTATCTTGAGCTGCTTTTATTCGATTTCGGATCAGCTTCACCTTATCCATAGTATCTTGTATCAGTTCTGGGCCTTCTATCATTCTCAAACCTTCCTCATTCCAATATAGGGGCGATCGAAATTTTCTGTTGTACAATGGCTCAAAAGGAGCCATACCAATACTACTGTGATAATAGTTATTATAAGCAAATTCAATTAATGCTATATACTAATCCCAAACTCCTTGGAACTCCAATACATATGCCTGCCCTGAGCATATCCTCAACAGTCTTGATTGTCCTCTCACTCTGTCCATCCGTTTGGTGATGATGAACTAGTGAAAGAGTTTTGGTATTTTTTGGCGATTCTAATGAAGAACAGACAAGCTACAATACTCTTCCAAACCAAAACATGGCCTACGTGTATTCCATAATTCACAACCACATGTCTCCGTTGTAAGTAGGCCATTTGTTGCTATGTCATCAGTCCACTATCACACTTTCATTTCTCCATTTTTAAAGGTTTTTTAGTCCAAAAAATCCTAAAAATTTCAAAAATTTCTTAAAATTCACCAAAAATTCGTAAATAATAATGACATTCTCCAAATAAATTTTCAACCCATAAAAACAACAATTCTCATTTTAATCGCATTTATGAATCAATTATACTCGAAAAATGTCAATGAATGCATGTACAATTATTTCATGAATATAATCACAATTCGCATATTTAATATTTCATCTGATGCATGAAATGCACTTCTAATTTCTCAGTATACTCTCATTTATACTATTCTGAGCTCCTAGCCCCTAACATGGGATATTGAGAAGTTACATCTTGAGAAATCAGGCATCGAGGACTCATTTATCTTTACTGACTCTCATGTCACTTGGAATCCAAGAAAATAATTATATCATTATGATTTATTGATGCAATACACTAGACTCAGCTTTAAAGTTGATTTATTGTTGTATCTGTAAGAATTTCTTAAACAACCTCCATACTAGTTAGGCGGCAACCTGCGTCCTATTGAGTGTGGGTTGTTATTGTTCTTGTTCTATGACTTTAACAATTATTAACCTTCTATTAGCAAGATATTGTACTTGAATATGATATTCAACAAATCACCTTATTTCTTTTTCCATATATTGTGTAAATTATTGCATTCAAATTCTTATATTTTTAGAAAATTCAATAAACAATGAATTTCAGGTAGAAACATGCCACCAAAGAGACAGCGTGATGTAATGCGGCCCAAGTTTAGAAGCATGTTCATAGATACTTACTATAAAGGTGGACCGTCACAATCTGCAGTTGCAACTGAATCACCCCCTCCCCTTTCAGGGCTTACAGTTGCAGATGAGGCACCACCTGCTTCTTGTCATCCTACACTATCCCCAACTCATACATCATCCATTACCTCTTTATCAGATGAAGAAGACGACCACTAGCCTGGAGCTGAGGGACTTGATGGAAGAAAGTACATAACAATTGTCAATAATTTGTACCGGAAATCGTATGAAACACTATATGTTTATAATTAAGTTATAGGTTTTTCGGTTTTGCAAATGGTATAAAATTACTTGTTCTTATAGTAGGTTGATTCAATCTGGACCGTGTTCCAAAAATATGACATCTAAATTTAAGGAGAGGATTGATCCTGAGAGTTATGTATGGACAAATATCTCTCAGGCCACAAAGACATTTTACTTTCAAGAGTTTGAGGTACAATAAAAATTTATTTTCTATTTTAATTGATTTGTATACATTAATTAGATTAATATTATTACATTATAAGTTATCAAATTTTTTCTTTTTTTCAGAAAGAATTTTTCTGAGCTTCTAGTTTTGACGCGATCATACATAAAGTATGGGAGAGGCGAGCTCGTATACATTATCACGACTTTATTGGTGCGATACACAAGGCTGATGTACGACCGCCTTATATTTTTGAGCAAATATAGAGTCGTTAGCAGGTGTATTGGACATCACCTAAGGTAATGTTCATCTCATGGCGTAACTCGACCAACAGATGTGGAGGTCCAGGGGGAGAGAGTCTTCCCGTTCGTACGGAATGATCAATAAGCCATCACGAGCATGCAAAGAGACTTGTAAGTATTTAAACTTGACACTTATATTATAATTGTTTTATTTTCCTGTATTTCAATTTAAATTAATGAGTGAATGTTGAAATGAAAATATTTGTATTATGGATAATGATAATGGTATAAATGTCTGGAGCCATATATGGTCGTGTTGAGTTATTTTATTGTTCAAAAGGAGGTAAATATCATACAAATAGAGGAAACTCTGCCAAAATTTTTATAAATTCTAGTTTGCATATAACATTTTATTCTTATATAAGAAAAGTCTATGGGCATGAGGCATACACCTTGTTAGCTGTTTTTGCACACTCACACTAAGAAGTATGACGTTGTGACATTCGTCAATAGCCGATGTAGAGAACTGAATGTGTGTGAAATTAATGCTTTAATATTATTTCTTAATAATTATCATTTTCTAATATAAATATTGCTTCGTAATAGGACCAAATATAAGAAAGCATTCAGCGACATTCTCAGTAGGAATAAGCTATTGATGAGAGTCAAACATATCTTGATGCAGTGGGTGGTAGGGACCATCATGGAAGGATCTTCGGGCTAGGTTCAATGTGAATACATGTTATTCGCAATCCTCCACGTCTAGTACAACATCTAGTAGACAGTTGTAAACCAATCAAGCTAATCAACTTCAGACCACAGTAGAGACATTGATGGATGTCATAGCTCAGCTCAGACATGAGGTGGATGAGTTGAAGGTGAGAAGTAGGACCTCAGAGCACCGGTGGTGATCAGGACATTAGAATTGCTGTAGTCATTTGCTTTGAATTACAAAGACTTATTATGTACAATGTAATGTTTTTATTATCAATTAAGTTAATTTTAACTTTATATCATCAATCAACTTTCTGTTTAAACAAACTAAATATATATAAAAATAAAATATTATGCACAGATAATTCATAACTGTTGAAATTATGCATTTATCATAAGATCATGAAATAAAATTTAGTGTCAGAATTCTTTTAAAATTTTTTATTTTTATTACCAATGGAAAATAAAATACCATCGAAATAAAGCATTATATTTACAAATTAAATATATAAAAAATAAAAATATTATGGACAGATAATTCATAACTGTTGAAATTATGCATTTATCATAACATCATGAAATAAAATTTAATGTCATAATTTTTTAAAAATTTTCTTATTTTTATTTACCGATGGAAAATAAAAGACTGTAAAAAAGCACTATATTTACCAACGGAACAATTTAAACCGTCAGTAAATTGTATGATATTTACCGACCGTTCTTCTTCTTTCATCGGTAATAGTGAAGCCGTTAGGATTTTTTGAATTACGGTTTACAGACGGCACACCTTAAATCGTCTGTAAATTGTATGATATTTAACGACCATTCTTCTTTTTTCATCGGCAAATGCACCGACGGTTACATCCTTCTGTCGGTAAATTTACCGACGATTATGTCTGTTATCGATGGACACATAATATGTTCGTAGTCAAATTTACCTATGGTCATATTAATGACATTGCTGTCCGTCGTTTTATTCCATCAGAAATTTATATTACAGATAGAACACAAGCACTTACTGTCAGTATTTTCCGTGAGTAAACTACAGAATTCTTGTAGTGAACCTTTGAAGATGGAGACCAAAGTTTGGTGTAACTTTTACATAATGAAGGATACGTTTTGCAACTTTGAGGTGAGTAGTGGTTGGGTTATGTAGGAATTGGAAAATGGAATTGATGGTAAAGGACACGTCTGGACAGGTAACAGTGAGGTATTGGAGTGCGCCAGCAATACTGCGAAATTCAGAAGAATTGGAGAAAGGTTCACCATCTGCAGTGGATAATTTGGACTGGTCATTGGAGTGGTAATAGGGTGACAGTCCAATATATGTAGTCTAGCTAATAGTCATTCCACATAACGTCTTTGGTTGAGGAAAACGCCAGTGGAAGAGTGAGTGAACTGGATACCAAGAAAATAATGTAGATTATCATAGCAAATTGTTACTTAAGCTAATCAATGAATGATTGTCAGAACCCCTCATGAGAACTAGTGATAATGATATTGTCAACAGAAACAAGAAGAATTAACCGAATGTCATGATGATGGTAGATGAACAATGAGCTATCCGATTTACAAGTGGAGAATCCCATCGTGATTAGGAACTGACTCAACTTTTGAAACCATGCTTGTGAAGCCTGTTTCAAACTGTAGATAGCTTTCTTGAGTTTGCACACATGGTTGGAAAATTGAATGACGAAATCCTGGGGGTTATAGCATATATACGTCTTCTGTTAATTCCCCATTTAGAAAAGTGTTTTTGAAATCTAATTGTTTAATGAGCTTGGTGAAGGCATGTGTGAGAAGAAGTTGAATAATGGCGGGACACATAACTAGACTGAAAGTATCTGAGAAGTCAACTCCTTTATGTTGATTATAGCCTTTTGTAACCAAACGTGTCTTACATCGATCTATGCTACTATCTGCTTTGTGCTTTAGCCAAAAGATCCATTTGTAGCCTATAATGTTCATATCTAATTTTCGTGATACCAAGGTACACGTGGAGTTGCCGACCAAGGTGTTGAATTCATCTGACCAATGTGTCCAGTTTTTATGGTGTTTTATTGTGTCCAGTGAATTTCAACTATTCATTTATGCGGGTTTCACATTTATTTATGTAAGGCTCATACAGGACCCGCATAAATAAATAACTGAGATTTACTGGACACAATAAGACACCATAAAACTGGATAGAGAATTTGGACTCTCTACTGTCGCTGGTTTCCAGTGTGGGTCGGTGAGTGCGTCCTAGAACGTGGCAGGTTGGATACACAATTAAATATTCAAGGCCAAATCATTTTTTAAAAATCCAGTCAATCTATTGTTATTTCTAAGCATGGATCACCGCATAGAAAAATCACTACTAAGTGACTCTATTAATAGTAAAATACTCTACAAAATACTTTTAAATAACATGAAAGGAATCCAACAATTAATTAAACCAAGTCCGCCGATTGTCTTCTTCAATACGTACATCTCATTATTTGTAAACAATCAATGGAGAACAAAGACCAGATAATACAATTTATGTGTACCGATTCTGTATTCAATAGCTTAATGTTATATCTGAACTTATATATACATATTTATGTACGAATATTTCTTTTACATTATTACACAATAATGTTTGCTTTATCTCTCTGTATGTCTTAATCATGACATAAGGCATACGAGACCCTGATCGAGAGTATGATTATCATCTTTTCCATTTCCACGGGAACAAGACAGCGTAGATATGTTTTTCTTATCTCTTTACATCCATTTGTTCCTGGCCAGGTGGCAGGTGCTTGATGATAAGATGTCTCGTTCCTTCTGCCTCGATCGTAAGCATTCTCACTTTTGACGCAATAATTTAGAAACACATGATATATCATCTATAAATTATTTTAGAAAAATAAGCATTTATTATAATATAACTTAAATTTTAACATTTTAAAAATATTTAAATTCTAACATTCTCAAAAAGTTCAAAATACATTATTAATAAATGAATTGTTGATTAATTATTACGTTAAATTAACCTTACAATTAAATATAAGTAGTGATGAAAATGTATTTTCAATTGAGCCTGACTGACATGACACTTAATTCTTCTAAATAAAAGAGTTGGGTTTTGGATCCATTTGGATCTAAGTAGATGTCATTTGAATTTAATATTACATACTTTAGAATAATTATTTAAAATTTAAAAGCTATCTATTACATCAAACTTATTAGTTGTAATGGAATATCTTACTTATGTTCAATCTTTGAAGATATATGGATCAATTTGTAAATAAACTGGTTATTTTGTAAACAAAAGGGAGATACAAATCTTACTAAAGCTCTCAGGTATCATTTGATGTTTTATCTTTAACTCAAAAGCACAAGAATTAGTTTTATTTAGTAGAGAAATTGTTTCATTTCTTATAGCCATTAACTCTTTCATGTCTTCTTCTCAACGCATATCTGGTCAATAAGCTTGCTTAACGAGAGCCATGACGAACCAGTCTCCTCCCCCATAGCTTTCTTAGCCATTTCTGCAACTTCCTTAACCTTCTTTCTTACCTCCTTACCCTTCCCTCCCTCCATTAGCTCTCTCACCATCTTCTTCAATCCTTCACTTTTCACGTACCCTTTCACAGAACCATTGCACGTCTCTACTTTTAGCCCAACTTTGATCTCCTCCACCACCATTCTAGCATTCAATGGCTGGTCCACCATCATCGGCCATGCAAGGATTGGCACTCCTGCACATATGCTATCCAACACCGAGTTCCATCCACAGTGACTCAAGAACCCTTGAACACACTCATGCTTCAATATCTCCCTCTGATCAACCCAGTCTCGTACTACTCTTCCTCTTTCTTTCACCCTCTCTTCGAAACCATCTCCCAATTCTGATGCATCTTCTCTAATAACCCACATGAAGTTCACCTCAGACTCCTCCAAACCAGTTGCTATATCTCGGAGCTGTTCGGTTGAGAGCTCTGCCTGAGATCCGAAAGCTACGTACAAGACTGAGCTTCCTTGCTCAAGCTTTTGGTCTAGCCACTGAATCCAAGCTGGTTTCTTACGTGATTGGTCGAGTCTTGGTGGTGGCTCGGCGAGGCACAGTGGTCCAACATTCCAAGACTTTGAATCTCCATCTCTGTTGATGTAATCGGCAAAAGTAGGCTCTAGCTCGTAGAAGCTATTAACGAGTGTACCGAAACTTTGAACTGCTGCTATAACCGAGTCCATCACAAACTCAATGTAAATACCTTTGGGATTAGGGTCTGCGAAAACTGGATCAAAATCATTTCTAGTGATCTTAATCCATGGAAATTCAGGAACCGTGATAGGCTCATTGTCAGACTCGGGCCCGAACAAAAGCCTTTTCTGGCTTGCAGCTTTTGTAACGGACGACGCGTAATTGGACATGCCAAAATATACCAATCTCGGGAAACCAAACTTGTTTGCAGACTCAAGAGTCCACCAGAGAAAACCATCGGAGACCATGAAGTTCACAGGCTCTAGAGTTGCAACCAGACGTTCAAATTCCGGTTGCATAGCCTTGGTGGAGCGACCAAATTCCGGGAACAGCGACATTGAAGGCAACTTGTCCGTGCTTTCAACCCCAGAAGGAATTCCAGGGATGTTTTGAGGGAAAGGTAGCTCAACGATAGAGACAGTGGTGTCTTCAAGAGATTTGGCAACAAAGGGTCGGTTCGCCGGAGTTGTGATGAAGGTGATAGCAAAACGGCGGCGGAGGAGTAGACGGGCAAGTTGGAGAATAGGAATGAGGTGGCCTTTGGCCATGAAAGGGAATAGAAGTGCATGGTAATTGGATCCCATCTTTGGAATTGCGCTTCAAGCCTTACCAGCTCTAAAAAGACAGCTTGCGAAGTTTGCGGAGAACAAAATAATATATAGAGAGAGAGTTTGTGTCCATTTGCGTGACTTTGGAATTAACGACGGTCATGTCTCGAGTACTCAACTTGGTTGGTCGTCTCTTCCCATTGGGGCGGCTTGTTGGAATTGTACACCTTGTTCTTACACCAAGAATTACTCTTGTTGTACTGACTTGGATGTAGTGAACTCTTTGGCATTCATTTAGGTCGTCACCTCCGCGTGGAACTTTCATGTCCGTTTCTGGTTATGACACTCTCAGTCTCACAGATGCTTATTCGCATACATGCCTTGATTCTCTTAAATTAATAAAAAATTTAAAATTTATTAATTAAAATTAAAATTAAAATTTAGTGCTTTGAATAATATAAATCATAATAAATATTAAGATTATTAAAATAATAAAATCCATTTTTAAGTTTAAAACATAAAGAAGTGATTGAAATTTTAATAAATAATTAATTGTATTTATAAGAGCTAGCGTCGTTTTATTCGTAAAAATTCAGCTAAAACCCATCTTGGGGTTAGAAATTTACAAATAGAATAACGGCGGTTTGTAAAGAGACGAAAAGATAAAAGTGAATTGTATAGAAAGATAGGATTCAAGATCTAATTTTTAAAAATTTTTGGATTGAAATATGCTATCGGTTTAATTTCTTCCGATACCTCCTAAAACCCTTTATTGATATCAAAGCTAAGTTGACGAAATTTGATAAATAGAAATTAATTGATTTAAGTTTCATCAAAGATTTTTAGAGTGAATCAAATGCCCAATTGAGATAAAAGTTTCTCTACGATAGTGATTTCTATATGAGGTTTTTATTCCAAGATCATAGGTTGAAGGTGAATTTCTTTACATACAGTGTGTATAAAATAGTGAATAAACCTCCTTACTTTTATTATATATATATATATATACACACATATATAAAATGTTTTCATTCCAGCGAAAATCATAGGTTGAAGGTGAGTTTCTTTACATACATACCGTGTGTATAAGATAGTAATGAAACTCCTTACTTTTATTGTATATATATATATATCTCAACTCATATATATGTCGTTCTAGAGCCCACTTCTGTCCCATACTATGAGTGAAACTCAACTCATATGTGTGGCAAAGCTATTTTATACGGTGGTGCTCCTGTAGGATGCTTTAGATCCACTATACTTCAGCGATAGCTTGAGCAACTAGTATTAAGTCTCAGTGCTACTTTAGGAAACTGTCCATTGCTTATTGGAAAACCATGAGATCAGGGCACCATCATATAAAATAGCTACGCCAGAGGTGGACAGCCTTGTATCTTGGCATCTTGCCTATAGTATGTGTTCGCACAGGCAATTAGATCACGAATAGATAACCTTGGAAGATGGAGACCATAGTTAGGTGAACCTTTCGAGAGAATTTGGTTTGGAATATCTTGTATATTTAGTACCAAAGGTTATACTATATATAGCAGTATAACGGCACCAGTTTAGGAGCTAACTTCTGTACATTTAAAAATGTAGAATATTTGATTGCTGCTGATTTACAGAACCGATTGAATGGCTTTGAATAGTTTGAGTTGGAATGGATGGAAATCCCATTGGTTTGAATGAAAGGAAATCCCGCTGGCTTTGAATGGAATCCCGAGTCACAAGGAGTTGTCACAAATAGGTAATACTTTTTCATATTATTTGATGTAAAAAAGAAAATATTAGAAAAATGTATTTTATTTAATATTTTAAA
>JAOQMR010000001.1:23139774-23157188 GCA_027563865.1 Erythroxylum pelleterianum | reverse complement strand
TAGGGCACTACTCTAACAATCTCACAATACGTACATAAGTCGACTTATAACAGGTACAAGTCGCCTTATACTAACAATAGGAACTAGTGTAGAGGTTTTCAGCAACACCGGAAGGGGCTCGCCTTTAACGGCCGAGCTTTGGGGGGTGTCCTCAGGACTTACGCTGGCCTGGAAAAAGGAGTTTCGCAGGGTGATTATCGAGGTGGATTGTCTCGAGGTCATTAATATTCTTTCAGATCCTAATTATGGACTAACTAGAGTTCCTTTTTTAGTGACAGTTATTCGAGAGCTCTTTACAACGACCTTGGGAGACTCACATCCAGCATGTTGCACGAGAGGGAAAGCAGTGCGCTGACTATTTGGCGACACTTGTCGGCCTCCTTCACATAGGACTTCGTGTATTTCATGAGCTACATTTAGGCATTCAGGAACTGCTCCGCGGAGATGCGCAAGGACATTTGTATTCTCGAGTGTTGCGTTAACCTAGCATTTTCCCTTTTGTAAACAGAAAAAAAAAAGATATCAACGGCAGAAAAGAATGTGATTTTCAAAATGGTTAACGAACCTTAACTACAACACCATCTTTAGGATCTATTATTAGGATTATAAAAGATCAAGTGAGATCTTACTTTAATTACAGAAAGGTAAGTTATGCGTGTTTCAACTTTCAAGTATAAAATTGAGATTAATGAAATTTATAAATGAGTTTAAGTCCAATCTTGTTTTCAGTAGAACCAACTGAACAAAATGGGTGAGAGTCAGGTATCACAAACTGATTTAGGTCGTTTTTAAACAACAACACTGTTTAGTTTATGAGATTAAACGAAGTCGTTTCACTAATCAACATTTATTGTATTAATTTTGACTAATGTGTATTAATAATTAGGATTTTTGGACACATGCAGAGATGTTAATGGGTCGGGCCAGGCCCAGAGTGCTCTTAGTCTGGCCCTTGGCCTACGAGCCGGGAGAAAATATATCAAAAACGACATCATTTTTGACAAATCGATCGGGGCACTGACCAGGCCGACCATAGTTGACCTGTGACCCACATGTGACCCGATCAACCTAGGCCAAAATTGAGCTATGCGGACTGGGCTCTTTTTGCCATCTCTAGACTAGACACATGACAAGTTACATTAACAAATTTAATAGAAAAACTATTGTTCGGTTAGAATTAAAAAAATTGAAAGTCAACTTTTAAAATCCAGGCTATAATTATATAATCGAGCAATGTTTGAATTTTTTTTTAATTAACACTCATATTAAATATTAAATATTGACTTCAGTGGGAGTACTTGGGGTTCGAATCTATTTTCCATGGCTACCTATCCACTACCATGAATATGAAAAGATTCAGAGCAGAGAATCAGGTCAATTTCCCAGAGAGTCAAAACAGTCCATTCTTAAAAGAAGATGAACAAAATGAGATCTATGGCAAACCCAAAACTGTATTTCAACCAACGCAAACTCCTAACTATTTTCATACCAGCAACCAATATTACACAGGAGATGATCTATCTAGTAATATGTTCTATTCCAACTGTGTTTGGTTGGTTCGAGGTTTGAATCAAGTCAATCCCATCGACATTGACGTGGGAAGTTTCTCCAGCATTCTGTCTCGAGTCGACTGTAACATCTCTACTTTGTGTTGCCTGGTTCTCTCTTGTAAAACACCTGCCAGAGTTCATGAAATGACTACTTCCTCTTGGCATGCCTTCTCTTACTTCCACACTGAAATCGCTATAATGGCTACTCTCTGTGGTCAGACTTCCTCTCATGTCCATGCTCGTATCACCGAAATGGCTGCTCAGTTCTTCACCTGTAATCATCCCAACCCTTCTCAAATCAGCACAGGTTCTACAAATTGGACAAATTGGTGTTTTCAGAAGCCATGCATCGACACATTGAGCATGAAAACTGTGCTTACACAAAGGCAACAGTCTACACCTATCACCGTCCTCAAAGTTATCCAAGCAAACAGCACAGTTCACTGGACTACTTCCACTTTCGTTTCTGGTATAATGATAGGAAGGAAGCTTCTCTACATCAACTATGGACATGCTTGATCTGTCAATGTTTTCTCTCTCAGTTGCAATATTGTTTGCGATTCGTTGTCTTAAAGCTCTTCCCATAATACAGACGTGCACTAGGATCAACAGCACTCCAATTCCCAGGAATAATAGTATGAGAAGAATCACAATAGTCGTAACCATAATCTCTGATTGAACACCAAAAATTTTGCCACTCATATTAATTCTCCTGATGTAGATATCCAATTATCGATAATTCCGGAACCTGGAATCTGTAGTTGACTACTAAATCTATCTCATCACCTTACCTGAATAGGAGAACTAATCTTTATCACATGTTGGCTTGCAAGTATCTTTAGAGCTCAGGATTAAGCAAGAGCAACCCTTTATCGTGTAGGTTCAGCAGCTTCAAATGACCTAAGAGATAGTGAAGATCGAATACAAATTTTCCGAAAGAGAAGGTTGGAGTTTTGGAGACGATGTCCTGCTCCTTTCAAAAGAAGGGATCTGAGAGATTTAAGGACTAAGAGCTCTGGTTTAAGGATGAGTTTATATGAGTAGAGACAATAGAGTAGTTCCAAGGCTAAGGGCTCTAGTTCTTGTTTGTTTCTTTGTTTTGGCGTAATGAGCATGTAATAACTTTGTTCTTATTCATCTTTAGCTACGGTTTGTTTTGCATGCTAACCTTGTACAAAATCTCAAAAGCTAGCAGCTTTCACGGTACCATTTTCTAAGTGCTTAACCAATATATGTAGACTTCTTAAACTCCAATGCGGGGAAAACAAAAACTGACAATATCTTGATAGCTTGAATAATTTTGTTTTGCAGAAGAAGCCAAGAAGATGAATCCAGTCTTTCAACATTTCGTCTCTCTTTGATCCTGTGCCCTTCTAAGAATCAACCGAGTACAAAGAACATGACTAAACTGTCTCCGAGGTCATTTTTACAACTATTGGCATCTTGCTTACCTAAAAGAAAGTTACTGGCATCCTGCTATAAGGCGGAAAAGAACATCAATCCATATCAAATATCTGGAAAAATGGAACTTTACAAGACACGATGAAAAAAGAATGAACTGCAGGACAAATAATTTGTAATAGTTATTGCAAATGCAATTGTAGCTAACATTGAACAATCTGAAAAGAATACTCAAACTTCAGTAACGTGCTTAACTGCAACTCCGGCATCTCTAGGTCTCAACATATTTATACAAAAGGATATGAATTGAAAAGGTATATGGCAATGGAAATTGTTGACTTCACTCACTATATGTCATAAGCATTGTTCACTACGACTCACATGTGATCCATGCGAGATGTGTCATGATCCCTGAACAAGACCCTCACGAGCAGTATTTGTTACTCGGAGCACGGCTTGTGCACTTAAACGAGAAAGTTTTGACTGACAGAAGTGTTCCCAAGATCCAAATTCTGGATTCTCAGAAACTGGTGGTGTGACTTGATTTGATTTCTCATATACAGTCTGCAGTTCCAAAAGGAGGGTTCTAGCAGCTTCCCTAGAGTCAGGAAGTTGGTCACTGAGCTGCGCAGCAGCTAATTGGATCAATTTATCAATTCCATAGGCAATAATTCCTTCAACGCCCTGTGATACAAAGAGAGCCAACCATTAATCTGAGCTGCACAATTTGTTATGTCCATGCATCGGTAGTGTCACTCAATTCAACAGACTGCATTACTCAAAATTTTGGAAAAGCATTATTCTCTACCACACAACATCACTTGGTGGCCTATCTAAAAATAAAGAAAGACACCTACTTTATATTGCAAAACCGTGACAGAAAGATAGACAGTCTTTACACAATTTTGAAATGAATAAACAGGATTTAAGCTCACTACAAATACGTAATCCTGTTATTAGTATTTACCATATGTAGAGGAGTGGGGGAAATGAAATCTGTAACAGCATCAAACAAGCTACTGAAGTGTTGTCGGCATATGCTTATATAGTTTTATCGAGTACCAAGCATGAATAAAATGGCTTCCAATTTTGTATGCGTTGGGAAAAGTTCAAAGTATATTAAATTACAAGAAGAAATGAAGCATCAAATAAGTATATGAGAATTTGCTTTTACCAGATGTGGGACGCTTCGACAAAGGCACATTGAAGCCTTAGCTCGAATTCGTGGATTCCTGTTCTTAAGGTGTGGTTGTAACTTTGGCAACAAAAAGTTTGGGGGAATCCAAGTTGTCATTGCCACTAGAGCTCTTTCAGCTGCCTCACATACAAATCTCTTATCTTGTGAAGATTTGAGAAGGAGCTGTACAAGCTAAACCCGGAAAAGAAGATCACAATGGAGGAGCCATGCAGATAAATCAGTCCAACCATATATCAAGAATGAAATGATGAAAGGACAGAAAAGGAACAAGTAATAGCAATAACGTACCAAAGGATCCAATGATTCAATTATACAATCACCATATGCATGGAACAGATCAGCAGATGTCATAATTGCAGTTTTGCAAACGGCGCTTCTTGGGTTTTTCAAGGACTTTACAATGAGTGGAATCACATCCCCCCTGACCAAGGAAATGAAAGTAAGGTACAAATTCACCATAAACAGAAAACAGAAAAATTGAACCTTTCTTTTGACTCTCCAGATTACTTCCAATCAGATTAAAAGGTAAGGAGCTTACAGCATATCCAGCAGTGCTTCCCTGTGAAATATTGATAACCGCCTGACATCGTTGAGAGACTCACAAACAAGGACCCAATCTTTAGAGTCTAATCCAGCTAGGAGTGTCTGATAGATGAAACACGAAATGAATCCACATTGGATAAACGGTGTATAATCAAATTTGTACCAAATGCAAGACATATAACAAGACTGATTACAACTCATTATGCCAACCTTAACATTGCTATCAACATCTTCTACATCGCTCAAGTTCTCAGATTCGATGTACTCTACTTCTGAATTGATCATCTCTACTCCAGGATTCCCACATTCATTTCCATTAGCAGGAGTCGAGACCAATGAAGCAGAGTTTTCTCTCCGCCGCTCTACAACTATTTCAACACTATTGCCGCTACATGGCTTTGCAAGGCTCTCCTTAACCGAGCTCTCGTTCTTCCTCTCTGATCCGGGTTGTGTGTTCAGGTCTCTCAGAGCATTATCCGACATCATTGTTACAAATTAAGTCTGAAACGAAAACCAAATCCATCAGAGGAACTCTTTTGAAGCAGCATTCCATTGTTTACGAAAAGGAATAAATCGGATGGCTTTGATTCAAAACTAGAAAATCACTAACCAAATAAACATTTTCCTGAATTCCCCATTCATTATAAAGCAAGAAACCCTCAGACTTAAATCAAACACTAAAATAAACTAAATCATTACAATAAACAGCAGATAATAAACTTCTCAAACAAGGATCTAAAGAAAAGACCGCATAAACAAATCAAAACTCCAATCCAAACCTCAAGATCTCTCTACATTTGCTCACTTCACATCGCACCGGCTCAAATCCAACACCACCACGTCCTCACCTCTTCACACACAAACAAACAAAAACAAAATGCACAAGTTAAGAAGCACGGAGTCATTACCGAAGAAGAAGACGAGACGACCGAAATAGTACAGTGAATTGATCTCTTTCTCTCTCTACTGCGAAATGTGAGGGAGGGGAGGGGAGGGAGGAGACAGTGTAGAGAGAGAAAGTAACTGGCAAGCAAGACTTCGCAATCAAAAGATTAGACGACGAGCCGTTTTTTTATATGGACTACACACCTGAGCAGAGGCCGGCATCTTTTAGTTTACTCGTGATTTTACCGCCTCGTGTTTTGGCATTTAATTTTGTTCTGCAATGTCCCGGATTCTCAGGGTTATTATCAGTACTGCCATTCTCCTTTAATTGCGTTTTTTTTTGTGTTTTTAGTTTTGATTTTTGAATTGAATTGACGCTCCAACTCTCCTAAACAGGTTTTGAAACGGCTCTAATCATTTACTACTTCCCTTTTTTAATAGTAATTGCAAGAATACTTTAGTCAAGAGGATATTTAATAGGATGGTTCAAACAAAAAAGGATAAGACAAGCGCCCAAAAAATTTTAATTAATCGATTTTTATGTAAAAATTACTAAAATAAGTAATAACACAAAATAGCGAATTGTTCAAATTTTAATAATTCCGACTAAGCTAATATTTGATTAGGCTTATATTAGTACAGATTTTTTTTTGCAAATTTGTTCTGAGAAGAATTTTTTTAAGAAGCTAGTTGACTGTTTGACTATTATTTAAAAAATAACTTTTTTGAAAAAGCTTCATATATTAGACTGTTTGACGACATAAAAATGTAAAGTATTTTAATTTTAATTATATTTTATTTTGTGATAAAAATTATTTATACATATAAATATTATTTAAAATATATTAATTAAACAATATGCAAAACACAATATATTAATTATTATATAATTTTAAACCATATGAAACATAAATGAAAATATATCTAACCAAATTTTTTATATGGATTATAACGTAAGTAAAACTAATATCAAAAATAAATATTAAAACATATAAAAAAGCCAAATAGAGAAGATGAGTTTGCGAGATAAACGTGAAGATGAGTTTGTGAGTATTTTAGAAATTATGTGTAAAATATAAGGGTCAAAGGGACTAAAAAATAAACTCATTAATTGATCTGAATAGGAGAGATTTTTTTTTAGAAAATCCAAATTTTAGCTTCTTAAAAAGTTGTATTTTAACTGCTAAAAAAGTTATATATATTAAAACAAATATTTTTTTATTTTACAGTCAAACACTTTTTTCAAGGCTTTTGTGATGGAGAAAAGTGATTATTGACCTCTCAAAAGCCCATCCAAACAGACATTAAATTAATTCATTAGATTTGATTTTTAAAATATTTGTACACCTCTATGATATCATTAATTATTCAATAATCTCTTGTATGTTAATTTTTTAAAATAATATAATATTAAAATTCTTAAATTCTAATATTTTAAATTTATAGATAAACGAAAAATTAAAAGAATATAATAAAAGATTTTGTATTTTTATAACTCTTTGTTATCACCTTGATTTTAAAGATAAAAGCACGTACAGCACTACAAGATATAGGGAATCAACCACCTATATGTAGAAAAGAAATATGTATATTTTTCTAAGTTGCATGTGTTAGGTAATTTGTAGCAACTGACCATGATTGGGCTGAACATGTCTCGTCTTCTTCTTCAGTAACCATTATTGGTGCCCTGTATAACACATGGTATATCCACATGCACCTGCCGACTGCCGGTGTTAGTATGGACATAATTTATGATGATGTTACACTAAGACTGAAGACCCATTTCTAGTGCCACAACCACATTAAAGACGATACGATTTTATGATCCAAAACGAGTAAAGTCGGTTTAAAAGGTTCTGTCGGTATTAAATTGTCATAAAATCGATTAAAGATTAAATAAAATTGATTAATTTAAAATATGATTGAAGGAGATTGCCCCCAATAAAAAATTAATTGAAAAAGAATACTGTGAAATCAAAATTAGATAGTTTATTTTAGTTTATAAAAAATAAAAATCAACTAATTAATTAATAAACTGATCAATTTTTTACAGCAAAGGTTATTAAAATAAATAAAACAAAAATTAATCGAATCAAAATTTTTATAATTAAACCGACCGAACTAATTCAATTTTTTAATCATATCCTTTAGGAATTGACCAACTATGCCCTCTACTACATTCTATTGGATTAGGATGGGTAATTTTCAATGTTTTATATTTTCAAAAATGAAAAAAAGTAATTTAATTAGTTTGCTAATAAGATTAATAATGGGTCAAATCATATTAAAATATTTTAAGACCGTATCTTATAGTCAAATTTGGGTATTAATTAATAAATTGATATAGTTTTAACAAAAAAAATTATTAGACTAAATCAAATAGGAAAATCGAAAACTAAACTAAAAAGTTAGCCGATTTAAAAGTTTCACTGTTAAATCACTATAACCGAGTTAAATATTTTAGGTTGGCGTTAAATATTATTAGATATTATAAAAATTGGAGTTTAATAGATTAGTTAGACCATACAATCACACTCATTCATTTAACTTTTTTGATGAGATTGCAACTTATATAAATAATAATGAATGGTACCCAACAACCACACCCAACTAATTGCCATTAATATCTAAACTTTTGCTTAGTCCTCAAGATTAATTAGCTCTTCTGCATCGCATCAAGACATAATGACTTTCCCCCATAACATAGTATTCAATTTTGATTGGTACATAAACTAAAATAGAACATATAAAAATGATTAATGAATATGAGGATTTAAAGTATGAATTTCTCCTTATCCTTATCAATGGCGACTAAATGATCTACAAATGCCCAAAAGAGAAAGAGTTGTAGGATCAGTGATGTCGAAAGTCCAAAAATCCGAAGAACCTGAAATGGGTGATCTTCATTCTCCTCTCCCTTCCTCGTCGGAGAGTCGGAGACTGATAAAGAGGAAGACGTTTGAAGAAAGACAGGTCTCATTCTACCATTAGTACTTATGATATTTATTAGGTCAAGTAATACGTATATAGTTGTGGTGGTTACCTGATGAGTAACTGTTGATCGGAGTTTGAGCTTGGAACACAGAAACAAATCTGACGACAAGTACATGTGGGAAACTGTGGAAGGTGATGATTATGGTAACGACGACTTAAAGGGATAAGAAACAGCTGCCTCCATTGTCATTGAACCTGTAAACCCATGTGCTAGCTGATGTATGAAGCTCAGATGATCAACCACGAAATGAATGTTCATGTTCTGACTTCTGAGTCTCTTCATATCTCATCAATTGGTGGCTTAATTTTCTTCTGATAGACTGTGATCTCATTCTCACTACATGTGACTGACCTCGTACTTTTCCTTTTCACCTTTTGATTTTTTATACTAAAAACTTGATGGATGTTACACTATCCAGACTTGCCCCATAGTGCTTAATTCAATAAACACTAGGTTTTCCATTAGTTGTGGACAGTGAGTTCCATGTAAGAGATGAGATGCGTGTAGCTTTTGGAAGAACTTTGAAAGGATTCGCATGCTTTGCCTAGTTTGATTCTAATCCTTCTTGCTTTATAGTTTGCTGCAATTGCAGATTCCAAGTCACACTATTATTACAATTTAACAGTTTATTACGAATAATGTTGTTAGGGAAATCGCGCACAATCACATACTGAAAGCACCAAACATAAAGTAAAAAAACACAAATATTTAACAAAGTTCGGTTAATGATGCCTACGTCCTTGAGCAAGAGCAGAGAGAGTTTCACTATGAAAAAAAACGATATAAATGGAATCAATTCATCTAGGTTTATTATTTTTTCTTTAAATAATAAACCTCTTGTGTGTTCCAAATCAAACCGGTCTAACTGAGCTGTTCCTATCAAAATAGGTTTCAACACAAATTTCTTTTTTTCTCCAATTCGTGTCGTACAATGAACTTATCGGGTCAGCTCGCCATTCGGATCCACCAAATTTTAAGACAAAATAACAACAAATGCAAACATAATTATGAACAACTTAAGCATAATTAAAATTGTACAAAAGGAAATTACAACAATATTAAAATTATACTAATAGTTATAATTGTGATTGCAAATTTGCAACTTCAATTGAAAACACTAGTTTGTTATAACCCAAAGTTCTTAATAACATTCTAATTTTTATAAAAAAAATTTAAGTTTTTATTGTTATCTTATTATATAATTTAACGTTTTTAGAACCATACTAATAATATCTTAAATTCTAATAAAATTAAATTTCATAAAATTTTAATAACCGAATTTTCAATTTAGTACATATTGAGCATTTTTAACTTACCAAAATTATGAAATAATTTCTTTATATCATCATTGAGTATTGAACTTTTGCCGAGACGTCGGGTCTGGAAAAATAATTTCTTTAAATATTATTTAAATTTGTGATTTACATTTTAAATTTTAATAAAAAATTAAGTACTTAAATAATATCATTTTTGCAACTTAATCAAAATGAAATGATTGTTATTTTAATAATGTTAAAATATAAGATAACATAAAAATAATTAAATTTTTTTATTTAAATCTCTAATAAATTATTGAGACATAAATTGCACCTTTGCCTTTGCCTTTGCTATATATAAAATCAACATAGTCTAGTGCATAGCAATGGAACGTCTCTGTTGGGCAGTCATGAGTGGCAGCTTTTTATCATGGGTTCTACTTCTCGCTTGCTTTGCCTAGAATATATTTAAAAGATTGTGCACTGCGCATTAACATGTCTTTGTGCGATGGGACTAACCCTTCAAAGTTGCAACTTACACGACTCTGCTTCTTGTGTTCTTGATGCCAACTTTGAGGATACAATACATACATTTGTGACCAGAAACTCCTTTTGAGGTTAGAATACTGATATGATATGAGTCGGAACAAGATAGCGAAAAGAAAAGAAGAGGATAAAGAAATGGAGCAAGTGGAAGAGTGGGAAGAACAGATGCTGTTCTGTTCTGTTCTTCCCTTTTTTTTTTCCAAATTTTTTCTGAAGTGCAAGTTGGGGAGTGACGTGGGGTTGAACCCTTCACATGAAAGAGTCGTTGTTGAGTGGACATTTAGAGCCCACATTTGAGTTCTAGTGAGCAAAATCTTAGTTTATGTGACCTCAAATTCATGTATCGGTTGGAAGGCTCATGTCTTTGCTTCTCTCTTTTCTTTTCTTGTTCCCTCATGTTCGGTCCATTTTATTCTGTCTCTATCCTGTTTTGTAAATCTCAGCTATTTATTTATGTGAATTATACGTAGATCTCGTATAAATAGATGACTGAGATTTATAGGACAAGATAGAGACAGGATAAAATGGACAGAGAGGCCTATCTCGTCCCTCCTCCACATTTTCCCAACTAGGTTCAATCATTTCATATCATGATTGTATATTTTATGTAGCGAAACATATAGAGTTTTTGCCTAAATTAAAGAATTAAAATAATTTTAAAAATATTTGTAATTTGTAATTTTTTAAAATTTTGATTAAAAATAACGATAAAATATATATAATATAAATATCACGTATGTACTAATGAAATCGAAATAATTTAACTTAATTTAAATTAATAATTTAAATCAAATTTAATATTTAATTAGTCTATATGCCATGGTACTGTAAGCATTTATTATTATTTTTGACTAATATTTAAGAGAAAATTTTATAAACATTAAATATCATAAGAATTTCTTTAAGAAATTTAAAAATTATGAAAAATTTAAAATCTTATCCCTTTTTATATTACCATGCTTGCATTTTTTGTATTACTATAGGTACTAGCACTTAATTAATCGATGCTTATTCTCTTTTTCACTCGGTTACTTCTTTTCTTTTTTCCTTCAAGATAGATACCAATAAGAATTGACCATACATTAAAAGAGAATACCATCTTTTACTCTGGAAATGGAGGTTTTTCAGCACATTAATATGCCATCTTATCTAAAATTCGAAGCAATCTCTCTATCAATTAGAAATAAAAGCCGTAACTTCGTGATTAGTAAAATTTTTACTAAGTTGTTATTATTTTACGGGATTGGAAAGCTTGACTTTGGAATTTAGAATTTCTCTATACATATGCTACAATGACATATGAAGGATCCAATATCAAAATTTTCCTAAGATGTCCGACTTCTATTTCAACCACTCGTGCTTGTTTTCATCATCTCATTACATTTACTATTTGATTAGGAAAATCCCATAACAAGCAACTTATGTAAGTCAAATCTCTTTAATTTTATATGCCATATTACACATCACATTTATTTTCTATATATTATTTTAGTCTTAGATCACTTTCATGGATCTAACAACTAATCCAACTAAACTACTCATACTCCACTTACTCCTCTCTTCTTTTTTCTTATTTCTTTTTAATATCATTCATTACCATTAAAGCAACTATTGCTGATCATACACATGTCTAGTACTCTTAGAGTGACACGACTTGGGAACATAGAGCTCCTTGTGTTCACCATACCCACCAAGGCTCTGCATCCTCGCGGGGTTGTTCTTCAGCTGAGGCGGCGGCGAACACGTCCTGAAAGTAACTACGGCCGTCGTCACTTCCATCATCCTCCTCTGATTGGACTCCATGATCAGCTAAGACAACACATCCGGGATAATTGTCGTTCGGGAAGTATGAATCGCCACTGTCCACCAGCTGTGGACCGTCGTCATCTACCACTGCACTGCCGGTGCTCTCCACCTTCACGTTAAGTTGAATTGTAGATGCGTCAAGTGTCTCCGCCGGAAGTGAGTCAGCTATGAGTGCCATGCTTACTTCTTTGTCAATAAGCTTCTCAGTTAAAGAAGTCACCTGCAGTGTTTCATGTGTTGACATATTTAGGGAAGATAGCTATGGTAAGAAGAGTTTTCCTCAACCAAAGGTGGGAATTAGAACAGAATAGGTGCTATATTTTAGAAGACATGTTTTGTCTACTAAAGGACGAATATCATTTGCCTTGGTCCCCATTACCAACATGGAAGTCTTTATCATGTAGACTTGGAATATGGAGTCCTGATGGGAAAATGCTTCTAAAGTTATCAGTAAACAAATCAAAGATTTTGTAATTGTCACAGTCATCATCTTTATACTTTTTTCCATCGATTGGTATGTGGTGGGTAGTGGTGAAGTTTCTTTAATTCGTTTCCCTATTATGTAACTTTCTCAGAGGAAAAATGGGTGTCCTCATCTGCTCAAACTTCATGAAAAAAAGGGACCTATTTTTTGTTGAAATGATGATCTTTATTATATTCATCCAAGTACCTCAGATTTGAGCTTCTCATTTTCCTTGACAACGGAGTCATAATTAGAGCGAAGTGAATCATAAGATGCTTTGAGAAGATCATAGTCTCTTTCGAGCTGCTTTGTTTTCCATCGAGCCCTTCTGTTCTGGAACCACACGGCCACTTGCCTTGGTTGCAACCCTAGCTTCTTGGCCAACTGGGTCTTTCTCTCTGGCTCCAGCTTGTTCTCTGTCTCAAAACTTTTCTCCAACAGATGAACCTTTTCAAAGAGCACCATATATCCAGTTACTATATATATACATATATATAGTTTCAGCCATTGAAACAGGAATCTTTACTGTATATAATCCCTTTACAGATCTCTAGCTACTCTTGAGGAAAGCAGTGAACTCATTCTAGATGAAAAGAGATTCAAACTTTTTAATTTGCTAGACTGTATCAGAACAAAGAGAACAAAAGTTCAATGTTTGGAATCTAATATTTCATATCTATCTAATTCTTGAAGGAGCCACTTTTGAAACTTCCGTTTGCCAGAAAATAAACAACAATCCAATTCCGATAAGACCAACACAGAATCCACGAGATTACCTCTTATATGCTAATTATTACAAGGAATATATTGTTTTCCTCTTTTACTTATTAAGCAACACCTAGGACAGACAGACCTGTTCAGCAGTGAGGCGGCGCTTCTTCTCCGGCAGCTGCTCGTCGTAATATTCTTCGTCAAACATGTCATCTGGCGAGCTGAAAAAGGGTCTCTTCCTGGAGGTGTCTTCCATGGTTATCAATGATCTTGGACCTTCAGCACCGATGGTCCGTTATATGCAGAAAAAAAATCATTATATTATCAAGTAGAGATATAACAGATTGAAATTCTCACAGTTCATTTCCAATCTGTAGACAAACAACTTTTAGAACTTGAAATCCAATCCAAAAATCCAAGCAAACACAAAGCATGTAACTCTATATAAAAAACAAAACTGAAAAAGTTGATAACTATAATATGACCATATATAGACAATAAACATAACAGGGTTACAGTTTATAGTTCCACTACGCAGTCCAGATAAAGAACAAATAAAAGAAATAGACAAGATTACAAATTACCTCGGAAAAGAGGATCACCATGCCCAAGGAACAACATGTTCCCTTGATAAGAGGGGTCGAAAAAAAGACGGCCGGACTCCATGTCCACCCTTTTGTACTTTCAGAAAAGTAGTATCTATCTTGTATTGTGTCAAATCTCCGGCGACTTATTTTGCCGTCTAAGTTCCACAAGCGAGGATGCTCCGGCAAGCTAGAGACACGCAGAAAGTAGTAACACAAAGTGTGCGTGTATATGTGAGTTTAGTGTACGTATTACTATATAGCCTACAGGACGAATTAGAAAAGCATGAGTTTGTGGCGAAAAAAGCTGGTACTCCACAGTAACCTAGCCGGACTCTCCAATGGACAGATGCAAAATCCCATCGGTCCCCCAGTAGACGTCAAGTATGGTGTTTTTTTTTTCGGTCGGGAGCAAAGAAAAAAGACACAAAAGAATATCCAAACTAGATCAGGAAGATCGCCATATCTCCATAGGAAAACAACAATTTCACAAGTGAGAAGATGACAGTCTGACAAAGGTAATCGCCGGAAATTCTGAATTCCGACGAGGAAGCGGAAAGGAGATAGAGAGATGGCTATATGTTGCTTCTAAGCAGCTTCTAAGTGTTTTTTGCGAGTAAAGTTAGTAGCGTTAAGCTGGTAGGGTTTTATAGCGACGAATGTGGAGTCTAAATGACCAAAATATTTTTGTCCATTAGAGTAACGATTTAGAAAGTGGGGATATTTTGATAATTTGCATGCATGGTGGACTTTAATCTGGATGTGGCTATCGTGCGCCGTGGAGAGATATGAGCGTAGAGGAATATGAGCCGTTGGATTGTCGACGTGAAGAGAAGATGGGGTTACTGTGAATGCCAATAGGTTTCATTCTTTTTGGTCGGAGGGTTGTCGGATCCATATTGGTCAATTTTCCTTTTAACTTTCATTCTTGTAGTGGAAAAGGAATAAAAAATATTACCTTGAAATTCGATTTTTATTTTTTTCACAAGAACAACAAATATTTTATACAAACATAAAATTACCAATCATTGGTTTTCTATTTCTTTATGTATTTTCCTTTTTATTTAAAACATATAAAATTTATATTGGTTGAATTTTTAATGTTTCCTTTAAAACATTAAAAATATAAAAATATTATTGCAATAATTACTATATAAATATAATAGGAAATAAATTAGAGAATATTATATTATAAGGAGCGATTAATTCACATGGAAGACTGATAATAAGAATAAAAATGAATATAATAAAAAATTAGAATTGATGTTATTTTTCTAGGGAGATTATCTTTTCTTGTAATAATGATAATATTAAAATTTACCAATAAATAAAATCCTAACCACCTTTGCAAAATTGATTTTTTCAATTTCCAAAATAACTTAAAACACGTATATAAATGGCAGCTTTGAAACGTGTGGAAGGATCACGATTCTCGAAATTGCGCATCGGCAAATTATTTTAAAACAAATACCTAAAATTAAATTAGTAAAACAAGATACGTACAGGTAATTAATATTAAACTATCATAAAATTGGTTAAAGATCGAATAAAATTGAAAATTTTGAAACAAGATTATAAAAATATTCTTAATTGAAAGTTTAATTAAAAAGAGAGGTTATTAAACAGTTTCTTTTAATTCATAAAAATCAATAAGTTTGCAAAAATTAACCAAATAATTAATAAATTAATCAATTTTTAACACAGAAGTTATTAAGTAAATCAACCCAAAAAATTAAAAAATTGAAAAAATGATCGATTCAAATTTTAACCGTTCAAAAATTCATAAGTTTTCACATTTTCTTTGTCATTCCAAAACTTATAGTCCGTACCTTTTGCTTTTCATTAATTGCCTCGTAAATGTTGAAATATGTTCTGTTAAGTGCCCGTGTGAATGAGCTTATATCAATAGAGCTTTTGTCAGTAGAGCTTTTGTCAGTAGAGCTTTCCTAAAAAGAGTTTTTCTAAGAAGTCAGTTGACTGTTTGGCTGTCATTTAAAAAGGATCTTTTTTGAAAGAGCTTCATATGATAGATTGTTTGGCAACATGAAAATAAAAAGTACTTTTAATTTTTACTATATTTTATTTTGTAATAAAAATTATTTATGCATATAAAAATTATTTAAAATATATTAAATAATATGCAAAGCACGATATATTAATTATTATATAATTTTAAACCATATAAAACATAAATAAAAATATATCTAACCGAATTTTTTATATGGATTATGATATAAGTAAAACTAATATAAAAAATAAATATTAAAACATATAAAAAAGTAAAATAATATTATATAAATCTCAAAATAAACGTGAATATGTGTCTGTGGGTATTATGAAAATTATGTGTAAAACATAAAGGTAAAAGGAACTAAAAAATAGGCCCATTAATTGATTTAAAAAATCTACTTAAAAAATTGCTTTTTAAAAAATTCTAAATTTGAGCTTCTCAAAAAGCTATATTTTACTATTTCAACTTTCAAAAAAGTCATTTTTATAAAAAAAAAAGTGCTTTTAGATTTTACAGTCAAACACTCAATTTTTTTAAAAAACAGCTTTTGCGGCAAAAAAGCTATTTATTTACCTTTCAAAAGCTTAACCAAACAGACACTAAATAACGTACGTAATTAGAGAGCCTTGGTTTATAAAATTATTTAATGTATTGCTATTGCATTAAAAGGGCAAACTAAAACGATTACCAACTTTATTGAGTCTGAATAAGTCCTTAATTATTCAAAATGGGTATGATCCTATACATTATAATATAAAAAGTCGTACAAATTTGCTACTTTCTTTTTATATAAAAATGGATATGATCATAAGCATTGGGTAGTCGTACGTTATTTAATTACTGAAAGTGACAAATGTAAGTGACATTGATTAACATTTCAAGAAAGTATATAAACAATAATAACTTATCTATCAAGACTAAAGCACAAGCAATCTATACACACAACCTTATTGTTTACTCTCTATTTGCTTTAACCTTATTAGTATTAGAATCTCAAGGTTACGTGCTTCCACGTTCACTTAAATAGTTTATTAGCTTGATTGAGCTATGAGATGAAAAGGAAATATTTCTATCCTCCACAAAAGTAATAACTTACGCTGCGATTGTTGTTCAGTTCCTTCGAAGTTGAGTAATCGATTCAAACCCTTATTATACTCTTGTTAGTGATTGTTTGGAGCTGATTAAAGGAAGATAAATTGATGATATTAGACAAATCTATCGCGAAAGTAACCGCTGCGCTGATCAACTTGCTGACTTGGGGCATTCGTCATCTTAGGGACTTAATTATTGTAACCCTCTGGTTCAATTATATCCTCTTCTTGTGGAGGATCGTGAGAGAATCGGTGTCTTGCGAACCTAAATTTCTTTGTCTTCTATGTTTTTTTTTGTTGAAAGATAATGGAAACTATCATTAACCATATAAATGAGTTAAACAAGGGGGAATAGACACCCAAACTTGCAAACG
>JAOQMR010000001.1:23120493-23137658 GCA_027563865.1 Erythroxylum pelleterianum | reverse complement strand
TTGTTTTATCCCAATTAAAACCCCCCCCCCCCCCCCCCCCCCAAAAAAAAAAAAGAAGAAGAAGTAAAGGACTTGACTTGTCATCCAAGAAGGCAAAGAGGGTTCCCCAAAGGCCCTCAAAGAATATTTTTAATAGTCTTATCAATTCTTTTATATTCTTTTCTGCTAAGCATCATTTCTCACTTGATATAATGGAATCAAGGAAACAACCCATCCTTCCTTTTCATTTCCTCCATTCAATCACCTCCTCCCAATCAGAATTTGGCATGTTCTCTTAGAATAATTTCTTTTTCCTTATTATAAATCGTGTCAGATTTGACAAGAGTTACCGTATCATTCTTCTATAGATTCTCCACCTCTTATAATATAATCTCAAGAGTCAAATTTTACTAGTTTTTTTTGGTAAATAAATTTTACTAGTCAAATTTTACTAGTTTTTCTCTCTATTAATATTAATATTATATTTTAAAAATTAAACCGAAAATTAGATAAGATGTTTAAAAATTGAATTTATGTTAGACATTCATAAAATTGATTTACAGTAAAAATTGAACAAAATTGTATAATTTAAAATAAGATTGAAGAATGAGAATATAGTTAAAAATACATTATTAAATGAATAAAAATTAATTTATTCATATTTATAAAAATTAGTTATTTTACCAAAATGGGTCATTTGACCAATAAATAAGATATTTTTAAAACAAAAGTTACTAAAATAAATTGAAACAAAGAATTAATCGGTTTAATATTTTTATAATTAATATGGCCAAACTGATTAGTTTTTTTAATTATTGACTAATATAACCCCATATCCATATAGAAATCCATTAAATCTAAAAAGAAAATTCAATTATTGAACATAATTCCATAATTCCAATAATCATAGAGTTTTGATAATATTACGAGAAAATATATGTAAAATGGCATTCAAAAAGAAAGAAAAACAAAGTCTAAGCTACCTATCGTGTGGAATCTTTCGTTCATTGCATAAACAAATATACCTCATCACCCAAAGGAATAACTTGCTTTATGTTATTTTTATTTCCTTCAGTGCTAAGGTTATTTGATTTTTGGGGATGGTGGTATCTTTTGACTAGAGATTTCTACCTTTTTCACGTCTTATACCATATCTTTTGCACCAAACAATGTTTGTGGGGATATCAAGAATGGCAAACTTGGCAACTTTCTGAGGTAGGAGGAAGCCAAGCAACCTGAAAAAAGAACAATACTATATGTGTTTTGTGCGTGTGTGTTTTTGGGTTTGTATGGTTGAAAAAAGGTGATTTTAATAAAGTGGAAGCACAAGTTAGTGCGAGTGCTCACTTTCTTGCCTTTCCTTATGAACACTAATGCCATGAATAGAGCTTTCTATTTGTCATATATGGGAAAATATATGTTTGCTTGCTGTTCGCTTGTCTTTGTGCACATCCTCTAGGTCAATCTTTCTCTCTCTCTCTCTAGAAGAGAACTTTTTAAGAATAGTGTTTAGCATATCCTTTATGGAGCTTTTAATAGGTTAACTTTTGGCCGTAGAAATTTTTTCTATAGATATTTTTACAAACGTTCGTTAATTGGTTGGTTGTTATTTAAAAAAGAGTTTTTTTTTACAAAAACTTTATATAATAGATCGTTTGATAATATACAAATAAAAAATATTTTTAATTTTAATTATATTTTATTTTATAATAAAAAGTATTTATGCATATAAATATTATTTAAAGTATATTAAACAATATGCACAGCACAATATATTAATTATTATAAAATTTTAAACTATATGCAACATAAATGAAAATATAACTAACCAAATCTTTTATATGGATAATAACATAAGTAAAACTAATATTAAAAATAAATATTAAAATATATAAAAAGTCAAATGATATTATATAACTCCCACAAAAAACATGAAGATGAGTTTGTGAATATTGTGAGACTTATATTATGTGTAAAACATAAAGATAAAAGAGACTAAAAATAGGCTCATTATGAGTTGTTCTTATGCTCATATCATTTGGAAGGAATTGTTGTTAGCATGTGGTATTAGCAGGTCTCCTACTGACTGGTCGTCTGAGTTTCCGTGGCTCATTCGTTATGGCAAAGGTACAACTTTGCGCAGTGTTTTGCTTAGGCTGTCTTGGAACTCCTTCATATATTGGATATGGCGTGAGCGAAATGCACGATTATTTTGTAATGCATTTAAAGCTGAGCATGATGTTCTTGCTCTAATTAAAAAATCTGTTAGGATCAAGGTGTTGGATACTAAGTTTGTTGTTGTAAATTCCTCTACTGTTGCATTATGTAGTAGTTGGAATATAGGCTGAGATGTTTTTGTTTTTGGTTGTAATGTTGTTGGTCGGTTTGTAGTGTTGCAGTTTTGCTGCTTGGATAAATAAAGCTTTTACTTATTAAAAAAAAATAGGTTCATTAATTGATCTAAAAAATCTATCTGAAAAAGCTACTTGAAATGCTTTTTTGAGAAACTTCAAATTCGAGTTTCTTAAAAAGTTATATTTTCACTGCCAAAAAACCATATCTATTAAAGAAGTACTTTTTTATTTTACAGCTAAATACTCAATTTTCTTTTGAAAGGCTTTTATAGTAGAGAAATGTATTTATTGACCTCTTAAAAGTCTATATAAACAGACACTTAGTTTCTATTTGGACTTATCGTATGGAAATATTAAAAAGATATTCTTACTACTTATTTTAACACAATTTAATATTAATTCAAATTTAATGATAAAAAAATTTAACCGGTCTAATCATAAAAATTTTAAACCATCCAACTTTTCGATTCAGTTTTTAACTTTTTACTTTGATTTACTGTAATAACTCTTGTTGTTAAAAATCGATCAATTTATTAATTATCAATCAATTTTAGTAAATTAATAATTTTTTATAAATCAAAGTAAATCAATTAATTTTCATTTAATAATATCTTTTTTAATTAAACTTCAAATTCTTTGATGGATAAAAACAGTCTCTTTTAATTATATTTTAAATTCTTTAATTTTACTTAATCTTTAGCCAGTTTGATGACAGTTTAATATCGGTCGAACCTTTTAAACCTTAAATTTCTTGTCTTATTGGTTTAACTTTCAGTCTGATTTTCATATTTTTTCCTTTAAAAGCATGTATGAAAAATGAGTCTATCTACAAACAAGATGTCCCAACCTGAACTAAAAACTTTAATTTTAGTTAGATTTTAACTCGAGACCCTTCAAATTTGCTTAAGCCTCTGTTTGGTTGGGCTTATACCAGTGGAACTTTTATCAGTAGAGCTTTTTTCTGTAGAACTTTCATGAGAAAAACTTTTTTAAGAAGCGGTTGATTATTTGACTGTCATTTAAAAATAGTTTTTTTTAAAAGCATCGTACAATAGACTGTTTGACAATATAAAAATAAAACACTTTTAATTTTAACTATATTTTAAATTGTAATAAAAATTATTTATGCATATAAATATTATTTAAAGTATATTAAACAATATGTAAAGCACAATATACTAATTAGTATATAATTTTAATTCATATGAAACAAATGAAAATATATCTAACAAAATTTTTTATATAGATTATAACATAAGTAAACTAATATTGAAAATAAATATTAAAAATAAAAATTCAAATAATGTTATATAAATTTCAAAATAAATATTCAAGTCGAGTAAATAATTAGAAATTATGTGTAAAATATAAGGGCAAAAGTGACTAATTGATCTGAAAAATTCACTTGAAAAAACCTTTTTTGAGAAACTCCAAATTTAAATTTTTTGAAAAGCTGTATTTTAGTTGCCGAAAAAATCATATCTATTAAAGCACTTTTTTGTTTTATAGCTAAACACTTATTTTTCTTTTAAAAGACTTTTGTGGTAGAAAAAAGTACTTATTGATCTCCCAAAGACCCGATTCAAACATGCATTAAATCTAAAAATTTTAAATTAAAGAAACTGAACTCAAACCTTTTCAAATGATAAAAAAAGAATTACTGAGCTCAAACTGAGAATATACACAAGATAAGACGACCCAGAGATGCAAAGGAGCTTGAAGAGGCCATATATCCTTATAAGGCCCAAACTTGGTTATAGAATTGCTATTTTATTTTTTACTTCCCCCATTGAAAGCAATTGTTATGAGTTTTAATAATTTTTATTTAAACTCTAAATTAAATATAAAAATTTTAATGATATTTTTAAAATTTAAAATTTATTTAATCTTTAATTTAGAGGTGTAATATAGGTTGTTTTTTTTAAAAAAACTTATTTAATTTTTAAAGCATTGATTGAATTCCTAAATTGCAAGCCGAAAGGATACACCCCAATGGGCCCTCATAATCTCAAAATTTTAGTTCTGGTTATCTTATCCAAAGCGAGAGGATGGCCTAAGAGCATTCATCTTCCGCCATCACCTACCACTCTTCTCTATACACTTTCCCTTTCTGTCTCTCTATAAATAACACACCACCTTATCTTCTCCACTTTCCACTACTTACTCACCTTTCTTTATGTCTTTTGTGATTTGTTGACAAATGTCTTTGAGTGGGCTTACTATGGCAGCTCTAATCCCATGCCACTGCTATTCATCTTTAGTCAACTCCGGACTCGTGGGTAAACCGATATTGCCCAGAAGCCACATTGGTTTCCCAGCCACAAACAGAGGTCATCTGGGTGGTTTTTGGCCTAGGCAGTCTCATCTCAGATGTTCACTTAAGCTTCCCAGTGACTCTGGGATTCGTTGTGAGCAGGTAATGAGTAGTGTTTGTTGTATGTTATCTTTTTTTGTTGGGTTGGGAAAAGATCAGATTTTTAAACATCAATTGGTTGCATTTTACTTCGTTGAAGGTGAAAGTTGTTTTCTTGCTGACTCTGGGTGATTATATAGGGAGCTAGCTGTTGATGGGTCTCAATTACTAGCTTGAATGAGCTTATTGTTGACTTTTTTTTTTGGCTCACTCTTTGGCAGAAAAAGAAGGCTTTTTCGTTGAAGGAGTGTGTGATTTCTATTGCTTTATCTGTTGGGTTGGTAACAGGAGTGCCTTCATTGGAGGGGCTACCTAATGCTTTTGCTGCTGGCCCTGCATTACCTGATATCTCAGTGTTAATATCTGGGCCACCAATTAAGGACCCTAGAGCATTGTTAAGATATGCTTTGCCTATTGACAATAAAGCTATAAGGGAAGTACAAAAGCCGCTTGAAGATATCACAGATAGTCTCAAGATCTCCGGACTCAAGGCACTTGATTCAGTGGAGAGGGTAAGGACCTTCCACTCTTCATATAGCTTGGTGTTTCAATTTTATTCTCGCAATTTTATAGCACCCTCTGTAGGCATTTTACTTCCCTGTGCGTAACAATTTGATTGGTTCATGTTCATTGACAATTCTTATTGTAAAATGTAGAATGTGAGGCAGGCGTCTAGAGCTTTTAAGCAGGGTAAGAGTTTGATTATCTCAGGCTTAGCTGAATCCAAGAAAAACGATGGAGTGGAACTGCTTGATAAACTGGAAGCTGGAATGGATGAACTTCAGCAGATTGTGGAGGATAGGAACAGGGATGCAGTAGCACCTAAACAAAAGGAGCTTCTTAATTACGTTGGAAGGTAAGTATCATAGATGCATTTTTTTCTGGTTGAACTGTACTCATGGACATTTAGACAAAGTCTTGCCTTCTCATATGGCAACTGAGGATTGAAGGATCTGCTCTTCAACAAAATTTCGACTAGTTTTCGTGAAATGTTTACTCTTTTAAGTTTTTTAAGTCCACCGTGCTAATATAGCTTATCCCCTCGATTGCTTTTGGTGATGTACAAATATGAACTTTTTGGTTCTGAACTCCGTCATGGGATTTATAGGTTTATAGCTTTAGTAACTCTGCAGTCACTTGAGGAGGCTGGCAAGAAATTAGTGATCGTGAAAGTGAAACAGCTACAACGTTCTCATTATAGCTATCCTTTGTATTCCCATGTAGGGTATGGTTCAATGAGTCAGTATGTCATCTCATGGTTCTTTTGTGACTTTCATGTCACCCACATGTCAAATACAGATTGAGGAGTTAAAAAAAGTTAATCCTCATAGATAAACAATTCTCATACATACCCTTGTCATGACTGCAGCTGAGATCTTCCTGGGGCATTGGGTTTCTGCAGTGTTGAAGAGGATATGGTTGCTGAGTTCCCATATGAAGTGCCTGAAGAATACAAAAATATGCCTCTATTGAAGGGAAGAGCTGCGGTTGATATGAAGGTCAAGGTTAAAGACAATCCCAATGTAGATGAGTTTGTATTCCGCATTGTTCTAGATGGTTATAATGCTCCTGTAACGGCTGGGAATTTTTTGGATTTGGTAGAAAGGCACTTTTATGATGGCATGGAAATACAAAGAGGTAAACTAATAGCAAGTTGTACTGTTCTTTTTTAAAGTTATTTTCTTATTCTATGCACTTGCTGTGCTACCACTCACAAATACTGATGTACAATGAGGAGTAAAAAAATATCAACCAATAGCTAAAACTGATAGAAACTAGGTGATATAGGCTGTTGAGTGTTGTTAGGCGGCTGTAATTTCAAATAAAGTCTGGATTTCAGCTTGGAAAGCTGGAATTTCATATTTGGTATAGTTGAGTTTTTAGGGTAGAACAAAGTATCACACTTTCTAATTGAAAACTCAAGTTTTTAGGAAAAAATCAGGTTGTTATTATTGAAGGGTTGGGTGCAGCTAGAATAACATAACTTACTACTATTTCTTATTTAATAAGGTATCCTAGCATAAACTAAATCTCAGCCTTCAATGTCTTTGGTGTCACCTCAACTTCATCCCATTAAATTGAAACTTGTGATTGACTAAATTCTCCGAGACTTGTCTGAAGTTGGAAATTGATCTCCTTTCTATTTGACAAGAAACTTGAGCTCTTTTGCTAATTGGTCTTCTTTCTGTTTGGTAAGAAACCTACGCTCTTTTGCTTCAATTCTCCTCGAGTGATCTGAAGTTATCTCCTCTCTTCTCCTGTTTCAAATAATGGAAAGATCGCATCCAATACACCTGGTGTCGCGATCACAACCAAACACCCTTTCCCAATCCTAAACCTCTGCTCCTCAATCAACAGTCCACCGACACAACTTTAATTGCCTAATAATGTGCACCCTTAACAGTTTTATCCTCGGCATAAGGCCCTTCAGCCTCATTCTCCTCACTTTTTTATCATGTTTTTTTTTTTGTTTTTTGTTCTTTTTTGTGTTTCTGCAGCCTTTTGAAGTTTCTCTAAGATATAATCTTCATATGCTTTATAACCAGCACCAACAAGATTATTCACATGATCATACTGATTGTTGGACACCATGAAACACCCCTGCAGTAGCTGGTTGAAGTTAGCGATATTTCCGAAACACTTTCTTTTTGCAGCAACTGCTGCATTTTAGTTGCCATTGCAGCAAGGGCTGAGCCTCTTTTCTAGGAACTCTTGATAACAACATCTTTCACCTTACCAAATCTTGAAAACAGCTCCCTCAACCTTTCTGCTGTATAATCCTCACTAATCTTTTGCCAAGAACTCTTAGCATCTTCTCCTTATCAGTCCTAAACAACTAGGATAATCTGCAAATAGATAACATATCTTCAACTTATTACTATCCTATCTAATAGGGGAATCCTAACATAAACTAAATATCGGCCGTTGTTGTCTTTGTTGTCACCTCAACTCCACTCTTCTTCCCATCAAATTGAAGCTTGTGGTTGACTGATTTGCCCTCTTCTATTTCTTTTATACAGTCTAAGCTCTTTTGCTTCAAACACCCTCATTTTTCCATTGATAGTTGTCACGGTGCAATGCTACATTGCAGGCGCACACATTGCTATCTTCTTCTGTTTATGTCTCGTTCCCAAAATAGCACTCCTGTATATGGATGAATTCATCTGTTAATTTTTGTTACTGGACATGACTTTGGTGTAAATGGATTTATTGCAGCGGATGGATTTGTTGTTCAAACTGGAGATCCGGAAGGTCCAGCAGAAGGCTTTATTGATCCTAGTACAGAGAAAGTTAGGACAGTGCCGCTGGAAATCATGGTCAATGGGGAAAAGGCACCTTTTTATGGTGCAACTTTGGAAGTAAGCTCTCTCTCTCTCTCTCTACTTTTCTAGAGAAGTTTCAATTTCTGTTATATCATTTTTTTTGCTTTAGGTATTTTCATATTGTTGCTAATTTTTGTGTTGTTGCTGAACTTTTCCAATATGATATTTAATTTGTATCTCGACAGGAACTTGGTTTGTACAAAGCTCAAACAAAGCTTCCATTCAATGCATTTGGAACAATGGCCATGGCAAGAGATGTAAGACTTTAAGTTTAAAAGTTCCCCATCTCTGAAATTGTTCGTTTTTAACTTTTTGTTTCATTTTTGGCAGGAGTTTGAGAACAACTCAGCTTCAAGCCAGGTCTTTTGGCTACTGAAAGAAAGTGAACTCACCCCTAGCAATGCAAATATTTTGGATGGTAGATATGCTGTATTTGGTTATATTACAGAAAATGAGGATTTGTTGGCTGATCTCAAGGTTGGTGATGTCATAGAATCTATGCAAGTTGTTTCTGGCTTGGAAAATTTAGTTAATCCAAGCTATAAGATTGCTGGCTAGACTCAAAAAATTTGACATGGTGGCGGATGTTAATCCATTGAATTTGAAGACATATGACGTTATGCGGCTTTTCAACTGTATGATTTGTTCCATGATTCTGTAGACTGGATTTGGATAGCTTTTACAATTCATGTTGAGAATGAATTATTTCTGATATTGCAGTCTTTTGCAATATTTCATTGTTGGCTTCTCAAGAATTATCAAATTTTTGATGAAATGTATCACTTGTTGAATAGAAACTCTTATCTTAGTATCAGATAAGCATAAAAGGCCGGGGATTCTGTACTCTGGGTGTAAATAATGACATCAGGTTCATTACACAGAGTATAACTCCACCAAACCCTCTCGTAAAAAATTATGTGAATGGCTATCTAATCAGGATGAGCAGTTCTTACAAAACCATACATAAAGCATGAAAAAGAGTTCCTGCAGATCACCACTTGAACAACAACCTTTGCAGCTTACTGTACCTGCATATGATTACTACTTGAAGTTTAGAACTCACAACTAAACTTCATGTCATTGTTCCTTACGGCCCCCTGTACTTTCGGAAACACAAACAACCCTGAGGCTGGTCGTGAGGGATCATGCCTCCACCCTTGGACGTGTCGATTGCCTCTATCATCGATACAACCTCATCCATCTCTGGCCGCCTGTCAGGGTTGGCATCCCAGCATCGCTTCATTACATTTGCAAGAGAACTTGGGCAACAGCGAGGTATCTCTGGCCTGAGATTCTGTGATTTGAAATGAATGATCATTATGAATGTAATGAGTACTGCATTGAATGTTTGAGTGGAGCAGATCAGATTGAGATGAAGGTAAATTCGAGATGGAAAGCTTTGGTTCTAAACGTCACGAGCATAAGTTTCATAACCATACTTCATATTTAGATTGGAACAGGAAATGGAATTGTTTTGCAGTAACAAGAAACAATCTAACTCGCATATTCATCTACCTGTCGAACGACAGCTGAAGTTACTTCTGAAAAGCTGAGATCAGGATATGGCATGTCACAGCAATATATTTCCCACAAGCAGATGCCAAAACTGTACACATCACACTTTCTGTTATATGGATTGCCATTGAGAACCTGTCCCATCACCGATTACTGAGTATGAATTGGTGAATTGGAAGTTGTATTTAGAGCTGAAAAGAAGCTACAATAACAGTATGAAAATAGGTTAAGTACCTCTGGTGCCATGTATCCAAGTGTTCCAGTCTCTCCAGTCATGTCATTAGGATTCGATGCCTCAAGACGAGCGACCCCAAAGTCAGCTATTTTCACTGTACGTGTCTTGTCCAGAAGCATATTTTCTGTTTTAACATCTCTGTGGACAATCTTCTTGGAATGAAGATAGCTCAATCTGCAAGAATCCAAATGGCAGCATCATGTATAACCCAAATTCCATTCTATAATCTTGTGAGGATTTGTAAGTGTGGAAGAACTTTTACCCTCGTGCAAGATCTAGTGCCAGTTGAATAACCACTTTGAAGGCCAGTTTCTTTCTCCTGTTCTTTATCAAGTAAGATTTTAGAGCACCACCAGGACAATATTCGACAACAACACAGCAAACGTTATTTGGCATTCCAAAATGACCATTCTCGGTCTGTATATTTAATTCTGACGACCCCATTGTTGCTCCAATGAACTGCAAAAAAAAAAAAATAAAAGACTTTGACTGCAAAGGAGAGAATTTGAAGAACAGCTAAACCAGCGTTTTAAAGGGTAAGTTTTTCAAGGAGAAAAGAACTTCATCAACCAACCCCATGATACTGTGATCCATATGCATCTTACGAAGGTCAAATTTCTTGGTGTATTCAAGAAAGTTTCAGTCTTTCTCAAATTCTTTTGAAGGAAAATTTGAGATGAACTGCAGTTTTCATGAAGAAGATAGAAGGAAAAGAAGAATGTAACCTCTTTCTGGGTCTACCTTAGTTACGTTTGGATGATCAAGCTTGTGCCATACAGCAACTTCCTGCGTAAAAGCTGCTCTAAGTGAAGCTATTTCTGCCTCAGACCTGTGTCCCTCCTCACCCCAATCAAGAAGTTTAACTGAGCAAAAAGAAAGGTCATTTTCTTAGTATGCACCAAAATTTGGAAACAAGAACATAGCATAAGACCATAAGAGCCTTGGAATTTGGATACTGCAATTAGTCAAAAACATAGCTTTCACTGTTGATGAAAAAGAAAAAAAGAGAAAGATATGAACACATGAGAAGATCACACAAAGAGGAAAAGCCATCAGTTCAGATGCTGAAGTGACCTGTCAACCTATCCATTCTCGTGAAAAGTCACGGATTTTGCAAGTGTAGATTTACATGAATTAGACATTTATCTATAGGAACAAAATGTTTGTTTCACAATGTTTTGTTGCAGAGAAATTCGTGTGAACCACAAAATTCACAGTTTGTTTTCCATGCAAGACATTCTGAGCCAACTGAACAATCTGCTTTCTAGGAAAACGCTTCCTAAAGTTTGAAAGCGAGTAAAAAGATATAAATTTCCATTTCGTAATTGAATTTTCTGAGCTGCCAAACAGAGACTCTGCTTATAAGAAAGTGAAAACAGGAATGAAAATTACTGAGAGATGGTGCTGAACAGAATCCAGAAGACTAAAAGTTCTAACCAATCATTAGTAGGAAAAACTAGGAAAATGCAAGCATGAAGAACTTAAAAGTTTCAATCTTTAAGAACAAACATGATAAAGTTTCACTTCCATACATTAATCCTAAATGGGTTCTATGCATTAATCAAAACGCATTGTTGTTAAAAAAAATACTAGCGCTGCAAAACTGAAAAGAAAGCAAGTTCATGAATAGAAACAAGACATTTCATGAGTTGGGTACTTAATCAGCCTCCACTAATAGGTAGCTTCAAAATGAATTATCAGGAAGAGAAGTAAAGATGAGAACTTGGTATATACCAGCAACATCTTGGCCATCATAAATGCCACGATGAACAGTACCAAAAGTGCCTCGAGCTATAACACTTTTAATGATGAGCTTGGAGGGATCAATCTCCCAGTCTTGCTTTGTTGTGGAGATCATGACATTGTTGGTGAGCCTTTGCAGTACCTGTCCACCTCCGTCACCTTCTTCTCCATCTTTCTTGCTCTTGTTCTTCTCCATTGTCCATGCTCTGCTCAGATGCCTGTGTAGCTGTTCATCCAAGCTTTTCAGATCTATCTGATCTGCTCTCACATACCCTCCTCCACTTTCACTCTTCTCTTTCATCTCTTCCTCTGTCTCTTTTTCTCTAGGTATCCTTGGTGTGTGCTAATGAAGTACAAGCCGCTAGGACAAAGACCCTGTGGACCTCAGTGTGGTGGGTTCTGGTTTTCTGGAGACTTGACAAGTGTGATTGATGACTATAGTTTCATTCACGTTATATCTATCTATCTATCTGTCTATGCATATAACATCGCTGCTCTCTTGTGATATTGATGATGATGATGATCTTTTCTCATTTATGGCTTTCTGTTAAAGGTGGTACTAGCGAACATTGCTGATAAGAGATGATACCACTTCTAGTATATAGTATTCAACTGGCCTGCTCTCTCTTTCTCTCTCTGTATATGTCTCTGTCTCGTCAGCTTTGTTGAATCAGTATCAGCCATGTGGGCACATGGATTTTGCCTGAACAAGACGTGTGTTGCTCTGACCCACCTCTTTCCTTTCTCTTCTTTCTTTAATTTATGAAACACCAACAACCTTTATCTCTGCCTCTCTTTTTTCATCACTGTCAAAATCTAACCTTTTTAATGGCTAACTGTTTCGAGTCTCAACTTGCTCTGCTTTCCCTCGATTATGGTTGGTACTTGAAAACAGTTACACATGGAACTGATTCTTTTTATTTAATATGGTCATCTTCTTGTTTCTGTCAGCAAAACAGAGTAGGCAAATTACATTTATGTATGATTTTGCACAAATCCCATTCATCCTTTTTTGTATCAAAAGATATGTTCTTTCTCGTTTAGTATATATAAATCTTTTCTTGTTTGCTATTGGTCCCGTCTTAGAAGGCGGAGTTCCTGAAGAATCGTCAATGGCAATTTGTTTATCAGTCTCTGATATTGTTTAATCTTTGTTCTGTTCAATCTGATCTTTTGGATTTGGTTGAAACGTATCTTAGTAATGGATTGACTATTAGATGCCAAATTAAATAGTTAAAGAAATGTAATATAAATTCAGTGATATATGAACATTCAAAGGAAGAAACTTATTTTTTACGCGTAATTATCAAATTAATAATATTAAAAAGTTTAAAAGGTTTCGATATTAGGTTATCATAAAATCGGTTAAAGATTAAAGAAGATTAGTTTAAAAGCTTCAACAAGTATCAGCCTATCATAAAATCGGTTAAAGATTAAAGAAAATTAAAAAATTAAAAAATAATTAAAGAAAACTATTCTTATCAGTTGAAAATTTTAATTTTTAATTTAAAAAATCGTTTAATAAAAGTCTATCTGTTTATTTTGATTTATAAAAACTAACTAATTTACAAAAATTAACCGATTAATTAATAAATTGATAGATTTTTAATAAGAAAGATTATTAAATTAAATCTCACCGAAAAGTTAAAAACTGAACAAAAAATTAATCGGTTTAAAGTTTTCTTTGAAAAATTAAATCACATGGTACTAAACAACACGTAAATTATTATTAATAAATTGATTGATTGATTGATTAATAATTTAAACTATTGTATTAAGCAAATAATTCTATTTTAAGTTGAATTGAATATTTAATAATTTTTTACTTAGGTTATTTCATTGTGGTAAATTTGTAAATTATTGATTTCTTCATTTTATTAATTAAAATAAGAAATATCAGTAAAGTTTTAATAAAAAATTAAGAAAAATATTTTTTACTTATATAAATAACTTATGCTTGAATTAATATAACATTGATATTAATTATTTTATAAATATAAATTCAAGGGCACTTCATACACTAGTGACCTTATATACTATAACAAAATCCATAAAATGAAGCATAATTGGGTATAAAATGATTTTGGTGATAGTGCTTCATAAATTTAAAAATACATAATAGAGATCTATATAATTTAAAGCGTGTTGAATAATTCTATAATTGTACAATTTAAATCAAGACACTAGTTAAGTGAATAATTTAAATTTAAATTTTGATTTAATTGATTGATTATAAAAAATTAAATTAAAAATCAAAACTTTAAAAAATTTATGCCATTCAAATTAATTCTTTTAAATGTCTCCTCAACTAATTAAATTATCCTTAAAAAGTTTGGAAGCTCAATTTGCTAATATAAAAATCAATCATTCAAAAACTCAACCGTAAAAATCTTGAATTATCTAACTTTTTGGTTCGATTTATTTTAATAACTTTTGTTGGTGTAAAAAACTGATTTATTTATTAATTAATTGGTCAATTTTTATAAATTAATGTTCTTATAAATTAAAATAAATCAATTAATTTTCATTTAATAATATTTTTCAATAAAACTTCAAAATTTTTTATAGATAAGGATAATTTTTTTTAACCATATTTTGATTTTATTTAATTTTTAACCAATTTTAAGAACCTTTTAAATCTTAAATCTCTTATTTTATCAGTTTAAATTTCAGCATAATTTTTAAAACATTAATAAAAACATAATTGTATATTACAAATTCTTGCAAATTTTGTATTATAGGGACAAAATTCCATAATTCTTGCACAATTTCTCCAAACCCCAATACAAGGAAGATGGTTGAAAGGAGAACTTCTGTTGTCTTTCACATGATGAAGCACCACTTTTGTTGCAACCCCATGAGCATACCCGTGAAGCTCTTACTTTTTGAGTCGAGCAATCATCAAAAGAAGAGGTTATATGTATACACTCGAGGTTCACGAGGCCAAGTTTCAACAATGAACAAGTAGTCAAAGATATCAGACTTCAGCCTTTACTTTCCTGTTAAGTTTGGATATGCATGGTCCCTTGTCCCCTCACATGAGTCAACACGACTCACATTACCAGACCACACTGCATCGAGATCACAAAAATATGGTCGAATACCAGATACCAAAGCTCAGTGATCTGATGATAAAAAAACATTTGTTACCAAAGAGCAAGTAACAAACAGTTCATGACGTATCAGAAGCATAACATAGTTGTCTGCTCAATATCAGATTCTTAACACGAAATGATTTTGAGTTTTCCAAGTCTTATCCATGAAAAACCAAACTTTTGATATGAACCGTGTGTTGTTATCAACTTGTAGATGTGTCTTAAAAGAGTTTTCAGAAATATCTCATGCCAACATGTACAAGAACCATCATCATCATCACCGTCGTTATCATTGTCATCATCAATAGTAGCAAGGGCAATGACACACACCAAGCTTTGATAAACATGGAACCCATGTTCTAAGTAAAGCCTTTTTCTTCCTCAAATTCGACTACCTAAAAGAAACATGATCACTTTTGTTCTCCCTTTCCAAAACTTGCTAGTTGGCAGGCCATATGCCATAAGTAATCGTCACTTGGACTTCATAATCTGATGTCAAACTCAAATCCAGGATATCCCACGGTAAGATACATACAGTAAATCTTCAAGTTCTTTTTTCTCTTCTTTTTGGTAGGTAGGTTGCAAACGGAAAACATCTCAATGGTGCAAATGCTATGTTAGTTATGGTGGTTTTAAACTACGAAACATTAAATAGTTTCAATGAACCAAGCTGGAGTTAGATTATGGTAATATGTATTTCCATGTTGAAGCAAATAGTTTTGGAAGTCTTGAAAATGAAGAGAAATGATAATGACACCAATTCAATATTTATAGCCAAGCTTTTACAAAAGATAAGGGTAGGTAAGAAGTGCAGTCTGGGGTATATGCCAGTCACTTTGCTACAAAATTCAACAAGAATCCTATACCTTTGCTTAAACAAACTGGGAACAATCCCTGGTTGGTGTTTCTAAGTTGAGGGAAAGCTAGGCAATAGAAGAAAAATATATCTAAATCTGTGGAATGGAAACTGAATGGTACTGCGTTGTGTGCCAATTACATCCTTAACTTTTCTTTTCGATATTAACAAGAGAAGGCATAGTCTACACAAGGGGAACCTCATACTCGTCGTTTCTTCTTCTCAGGTGTTTCATGTACTTGGGTCTTTATCCCATAAGTCTTCAACTGAAAGTTCTCAAAAGCCTCTGAGACAGCTGCTACCTGTAGAATGGGAGAGACGGATGTCACTGGCAGGACAGTAAAGTTGGCATATATAGCCAACCAAAACATAGGAACGTTAGAAGCAGTATACCAGCTCAGGTTTTTTAGCATAGACCCTCACGATCATATCTTGATAACAGGCAGGAAGCAAGTGACTAATAAGATCATCCCGAATGGGAAATTTCTCATTGCTCTGATAATCCTGTTTCAAGACAACAGCAAAGCAATGAACTCTGATCTTAAAGATTTTGAGGAGAATATGCACGAATAATAATTTTTTCTGGCATTTTCAGTTAAAGGAAATATTTTAGAGAACAAAGAACATAAAGTTAATATAGGAACAAGAAGGAACTAAAAAAAACAAAAAAGTTGAAGCACACAACAGAAACAGTGGGCAATCTGAATACCTTGAAAAAGTTGATGCTGTAGAATCGTACAAGAACCCAGGTTAGTATAGGAGCAAAGAAGAAGTATTAGAAAAATGTAAAAATCAATTGAATGATACAAATATGAAAGATCCTACAGAACATGCACTCACACAATGTACCTTTCTAGTGGATTTCGCTTTCCACGAGTTAGATCAATCCTAACATTGCTTACTGCAATATCCTCTTCCTTCAATAGGACTCCACCATTTTTCTGGGAATTGAAAAATGCTTAATGCAGGGTTTTAGGTGCTTGGCAAAGAATACACCTGACTGGGATACACATGGTCCCAGAGACACACACAAGTTAAAATCTGCTTAAAAACCTGGGAGCAAACAATATCCTGTGCTGTGACATCTTTGAAGTTGTCTAGTTTGTCCTTTGGAACTGCATACTCATTGCAAAACTGCCACACAATGAAGTCTACTAAATTTCTTATGTTAACAATGCTTCAATATGGATTGCCCAAATTAACATCATATTACTACAGCATGGAAAATCAAAGCTGCTACCTTCAATTCATGAACAATTGAAAATTATGCTCGTGTAAAGGTTCACTACCTGGTACAAATTTCTCCTTCGTATGCGTAAGATCAAATCTCTAGATTCCCTTAGTTCCTGATCTGGGGCTGTCTCGATAGTTTTGATTATCGTGTCATCCAACTGCAATCCCCCGTAATGAAAAATAAATAAATCTAAAACAAGAGAAACGACTTTTATTTACACAAAATTTGCAACAAAATAAATGTTCCTGACATACGAAAACAATAGATAAGAAATATGGAATTTCACATGGTGACATAGATCATATATAAATTTTTTAGAGATAAATGTTATTTATAGACTATTTAAAGGATTTATTCATTCAATAAGCATATGATATCAGTTCCTTATTCTCTTTTGGAAGTCCAGCTTTCTCAAAAA
>JAOQMR010000001.1:23102836-23114254 GCA_027563865.1 Erythroxylum pelleterianum | reverse complement strand
CAGGCATATCACTTGGTACCCAGGCGAAAACTGACCTACTTTCCACCAGGCAGCCTGCGATTTCTTTGACCAGGTTTGGCGGCAGCTCGGAACCTAGGTTGGTGAATTTTGAGGGGTCGGCTTCATCGAGTACGACCCGTTGCGTCTCTTCAACTGGGTTCATCCTATTTATCTCCTCGTCGGCTCTCACATCAAGAGAACTTGTCAGAACGACCGGCCCATCTAATGTCTTTGTTTCTGCCAAGTAACATTCCCTTGCGATTCTCTGCTGGCCTCTGACCGTTCCGGTCCCATGGGGCGTTGGGAACTTCAAAACTTGGTAGTAGGTGGAGACGACCGATCGGAGAGCGTTTTGCGTAGTTCGCCCAATTATTGCAATGTATGCCCCTTGAAATTTTACAACTAGGAACTCAACGTTCCTTTCTATCTGACACGGCTTTTGCCCAAATCTCACTTTCAAAACCACCCGAGCAAAGGGATAGGCTGACGCCCCAGTTATCCCCTTGATGGGGCCGTCTATGGGTAGTAGTCGATCTTCAGGCACCTTCATCTGTTTGAAAGCCTCATAGTACAGTAAGTCGACCGAGCTGCCCGTATCAATCATCACCCGTTTCACTTCGTAGCCATCTATGTTTAGATTTACTACGAGGGCGTCATCATGAGGGCAACTTACTCCATCAAGGTCCGACTCGTCAAATGATATAATCCCATCGCTCTCCCTCGGGTTTTTAATGGACGAGTCGTTACCGACCTGTCTGGCATATCTCTTCCTTCCTTTAGCAGTGGATCCCCCCGCAGCATTTCCACCAATTATCGTGTTTATGACCTCCGTCGGTTGATCATCTTGGCTCTCCGCTCTCCTGTCATTTCGTTCCCTTGATCGACCCCTTTCCTGTCGTTTCTCCTCTCGTCTCTTATCCGTATTGGCATTCTGCCTTTCTCCGTCGTTTCTATCGTTTCGCCTCCAGGGCGGTAGCCTATTGTCATATCTGCGCTGAGTACCCCGATCAGCGTTTTGATCGCGCCGCACAAATCGGCCTAATCTTCCCCTCTGTAAGAGGAATTCGATTTCTCTTTTCAACTGGAAACATTCCTCCGTGTCGTGACCAATTTCTCTTTGGAAACGACAATATAGATTCGGGTTCCTCTCCTGCGGAGGGGTCCTCATTTTATTGGGCTCCCGGATGGGCTCCCCATCCGCTCTCATGGCGGCTAATACTTCCGCGTACCGCCTGTTAAGCGGGGTGAACTCCGGTCGATATCCCTGCCGATCGGTCGGCTTCCTCCAGCCCGACTGGTCTTTTTGTCGCTTGTGTGAATTGCTCGCCCTACCACCTGGCGAGCGGTCATCCGCTCGACGCCTCGTATTTTTCATCACTTCCTCAAGCTGAATGTACCTATCCGCCCTGCTTCTGATTTCCTGGACGGACTGGGGCTGGTCGAGAGCGAGCGACTTCTTAAACTCTTCATCCCTTGTATTACTCATCAATGCGGCCAGCATGGACGAGCAAGTGAGGTCAGGAACCTCAACCGCTTCATTATTGAATCGGGTGATGAACTCCCGCAAACTTTCATTCCTTCCCTGGGTAAGTTGCATTACTTCCAAAGCCGTCTTCTGTGGCTGTTTACTGGTGGCGAACTGGTTCAAAAATAACAACCTGAAATCATCAAAACATGTGATACAGCTCGGAGGCAAGCTATTGAACCATCGCCGGGCTCCCTCCTGAAAGGCCGTGCAGAAAGCCTTGCACTGGATAGCGTCCGGAACACAATGTAAATTCATCATGGATTGAAAGTGCTGCAAGTAATCCAAGGGGTCGGTCTTTCCGGTATATTTCTCTGGTGTCGGTACTTTTGTGTCGAGCGCCGGGAGACTATCCAAAATATCCGGAGTAAAGGGAGAGCTGCACTGCATTGTCTGGCGACCTAGATGGAAGCTCGTAGCTGCGTGAATCCGACCATCTGCGATTTTTTCTAGGGCTTCGGTTGGGCGATGGCGATGATCGGTTGTCATGCTGATTTGTCTGGTGGTTGGCCGCGTAGATGGCTGCTGTTGTGCTGGGTGAGACTGCATAACTTGGCGAACCAACAGATCAGCTGCCTCCTCGATTTGTTGTCGGGTCAAAGTAGGATGTACAGTTGGAATAGGATCTGCACCGATCGCTGGGTTTTCGGGAGTGCGGGGTCATCTTCTCCAGCCACGCTCTGCGCTTCTTGCTCCAAGGCTTGAGGTTGTGGCTGATTGATAGGATCTGAGGATTCTGCATGTGAAATATTTGGTACAAGCGGCTGAGTCGCAGGTAGCTGCAAACGTATGCGTTGCATCGCTAGAGCCGCGACAGCGGCTATGTTGTGATTCGTTGCCGCCGCCTGACTGATCTGAGTGTTTCTGGACGTGGTGCCCGGAAGTCGGGCCCCACGGTGGGCGCCAAATAGTTCAGTCGGATTCTGACTGAACGGAACGTTGCCGTTTGGATCCATGCGTGGATTGCTTGCTGTGTTGATCTTGACGGCGAGATCCCTGCAAAACAAAGGAAGGCACTTCGGGGGTGATGGCCCGATTAGCCCCTCCGACGCTCAAGTTAGATTTTTGGTGAAGGTAAGGCTGCTGAATACAGAGAGAATTAGGTTTTTCAGTACGTACCCGTATTATGATAAAATCATACCTTATATATGGGATGAGTGCTAGGGTTAGGGTTTTACGTAGACTCCTGCTTCTGCATGGAGGCTATCCTTCGGCTGAGGAGCTGTAGTGATCGCGGACTGGGCTTGAGTCAAAGGAATGGACCGATCGGCCTACGGGTCGTCATGACCGAGCCCAGGCCTAGATGAGGCCGACCCAACCAATTATTATTTTTAAAACAATTGAATTTGATGATAGAAATAAAGAATTTTTATTTTAAAACAATTTCTATTTATCTTAAACAGTATATATTTATTTTCATTTGAAATAGTGAAGTTATGATTGTAATTTTATCATAGTTGATAATGATCAACCATGTGTGTCAAACCTAAAGCATAGAAACCATGTGTGTCAAACCTAAAGCATAGAAACTTGGAAGATATCAGTTATGGATCTAAGCTTCAAGGAATTACTTTTATTCCACACATAAATTTGTTTTCTTTATAGCTCATAGATATGAAATTGAACTAAACCAAGTGTCAAAATTTTCACATTCCCAATCAAAGGATCACTCAGGCATTCTTTTTAGTATCAAGTTGGACCACTACCCTCATAATGCAGTTCTTACAATCACATCAGTAACAACTATTTAATTCCTAAAATTTCAACCTCAATTCTTAGAGAAATTCTTTTTTGTTGTTGTTTGATTTCGTATGCAATTCTTACGATAACACTAGAAAAGTGATAGAGTACATATTTTGACATTCCTTATTTAGTTGTAATTATCCTTTAATAGAATATTGTAATAAGAAATCAGATCCTTTAATTTAGGCTATAGCGTCAATTTAGGATCTGCTCTAACCTCTTGTAAACGTGTATATATGCTCTTCATTGTGAATGAACAGATTAACATCTTCTCACAAATTATCAACTCTTTACATGGTATCAGCCTAATTTGATCCATCATGTCTTCTCCTTCATCCTCTACCACCGGCTCCAACTCTATTCTCGCCGCTGCTTTTGCCGATTCTGGTGTTTCCCATCAGAATTTTCAATTTCCCAACTTGCCCATCCGTCTTGATCGCTCTAACTACTCTCTATGGTGCAGTACCGTCCGTTCTGCGTTGGACGCTTATGGATTGGATCCATTCATCACCGACACCAGTCCACTGGCACCAACTATGGTCATCCCGGCTGTTCCTCCTACTGATCCTGCCCGTCCCGACACTGCCGTTCCCGAGCTTGTCATCCCAAATCCAGATCTATCTTCTTGGATTAAGAAAGATCGCCTTGTTTTACTGTGGATTCGATCCACCTTAACCACTCCTTTACTTGGAATGGTTGCTCGTGCTTCTACAAGTGCTACGGCCTGGAGCATTCTTGAACGTACGTTCCATGCGCAGACCGGTGCTCGCCAAATGCACCTTCAACAACAACTCCAAACACTAACAAAGGGGTTCTTATCTGTCTTTGATTATTTTGAGAAAAAGAGAGCCCTTGTTGACTCCTTATCAGATTGTATGTGTGAGATTTCAGATGCTGATTTTGTCTCTTATCTGCTTTATGGACTTGGCTCTCAGTATGGGGCGTTTAGGTCGGCTCTATCTATGCGTATTGCGCCCTTGTCTTCCTATGAACTACTTGGTCTTTTACTCCAAGAAGAGCAGCGGTTGGAAGAAGATAATCATTCACTGTCTTCGCCTTCCGCCAATGCCGCTACTTGCTCTGGTGGCCGCAACCAACGTTCTAATCGGTTCTTTGGTGGTTCTGCGGACCGGGATCGACCCTCTGCTAATGATTCTACTGGTGAACGTCCAAGACCTCAATGTCAGATTTGCAAGCAACTTGGTCATGAGGCGCTGAACTGCTACCAACGTCTGAATTTAAAGGACTTTCCAGTCACCAATCGCAACGCTGCAGAAACGATACGTACTGCTGGAAAGTCAACTTTTGTTGCATCTGCTAACAGTCCATCCGACGTTGGTGATCCATGGTTTGTTGACTCTGGGGCCAGCCATCACGTCACCGCTGATCTTAGCAATCTCACCTTGCAATCCAACTATGAAGGTAATGATCGACTCATGGTCGGGGATGGTAAGTTCCTTCCCATTACTCATTTAGGGCATTCTGTTCTTCCTGCTGCATCTACTGCCAAACCTTTATCCTTAAATAATATCCTTTATGTCCCAAAAATAGCTAAAAGCTTGTTGAGTGTTTCAAAATTATCCCGTGACAATAACGTTTATAGCCTAAATTAAAGGATCTGATTTCCTATTACAATATTCTATTAAAGGATAATTACAACTAAATAAGGAATGTCAAAATATGTAATCTGTCGAAAAGAAACAATATGAAGCTCACCTAATTGTTTAAGCTCGCGAAGCCTGCAATATAGGAATAAAAAACATTAAAAAATATGTACGCTAAAGTTTAAAAATACTCAAAGCAACAGTCTCAGCATCAAATTAAATCAACCAAAAAAAAAAAACTCACCTTTGAAACTGCTTGGTGTCAATGAATTTCAAGCATAGCTTCAGCCAAAACCAAAGAAAACGCAAATCAACAAGAGAGAGAGAAAAAAAAGCCAATAAAGAATGAGTCGGGTAGAGAAATTGAGGTACGGGATCAAGGTAGATGTTGTCGTGGACGTTGTCGTGGACGTTCTTAAACAATCTAATGTTGTGGGAGGTGGAAAACTCGCGATTTTGGGACAGAGACAACCCTTCATTGTTGTAAGCTCCCATTTTCCTACTCCCGAGTTCCACAGTCGCTCTTCGCTCAACAGAACGGAAAAGCTTACCTTTTTATGTCTCCAAGCCAATGAGCTTGTTCAGTAGTTCCACCATTTATACAACAAAAGCTAAAGTTTTGGGCTTTGAATTGTGTAAATAGTCCAAAAATATGGGATTGGAGAGTAAATCCAAAGCTAAGATATCAAATCATCGACAGTAACAACAAGAGATTATCATTCAAGCGGATTTTGTATTATATGATTAGATTTCGAGGTGGGCTGTGCTTAGTTGTCTCATTCGTGGGAATGTGGTGGAGAAGGCGTATATGAATTAAAACTTTATGCTCTTCATTGTTCTTCCACCCTAAACATTCCCTTCATTTTCTTTTCAATAAAAAATTATGAAATTGCAGGTTAAAATTTTAAAAGATAAAAAGATGTCAATTTATGTCTCATATTTTAAAAATATTTATAAATTATAAAAATACTTGTAATATACGTAGTTTTTAATTTAATTTAGTTACTTTTAAATTATCTTTAAAATTGTTAAGTAGCCTGAATTTAATAATAATTTCTATTATAATAATTTTAATATTTAAGTTATAAAATAGAGTAAAAGATATAGATCTCCATAAAGTCTAAGAAATAAAAAACCCTAAACTTCTCAATTCTTTAATTTTTATAAATTTTAATTTTTCAAAAAATATACTCTCTTACATTTCTATTAAATATAAAAATTAAAAAACATATAATATAAGTATCATATATTGAATAATTAAATCTCACTTATACGAGAACTCAACTTAGCATTTATATTGGACCCAAATTAATTAAATTTGATTAATTTAAGATAACTATAATAAATTATTAATTTAAGTTGAATTTAATTAGTTCAATTTAGATAAGTAGTACTTAGTTGGTGAGCGGTTCATTTTATTTAACCAAAATCTAAAAGAAAGAGATTTTCTGAAAAAGATTTTAAAAATGAATTTTCTAAAAAATTTAAAAATTAAGGATTTTTAAATATTTTAAATTATAAGATATTTTATGTCTTTTCATATAAAATATTTTAAAAAAATAAACATATTTAAAACTAATAACTTGTAACAAATTTTTTTATTTGTTGATTAAAGAAAACAAAAACGCTATCATTTATTCATTTTCTTAGAATTTTTAGAATTTGAGCCAGCCCAAACTCAAGGTTAGACCAAAGTCCGGTCGAACTGGATAATACTGGTTAATTTCTGGTTGAGCCGGGCGGGATCAATTCCGGGCTTTACTTACTGCCATGCCTGTAAAGAGTACAAAAGAATTGGACTCTTAATGCCATCGCCATATGTGAGCAACTGGGGCCTCTAAGGTTGTCAACTTTAATTTCAATCCTGAGGCCCAAAGAGTTCGGAAGTCGGAACCAGAAGCGGCCATGCCTTACAGCCTAGTGGATAACGTATATAAAGGTGTGGACAATATCGTAAACGACTTTAACGTCCACATTTCACGGCCATGGTGGTTGTGACACCGGCGACTTCACCAGCACCGCCATCTCTGCTTTTTTCACCCTTCCTGCAACATTCTCGCCATGTCTATGGAAAATATACCCACTGCAAGAGACCCACTAGACAAAAAGCTCAAAACTTGACTGGGTTCCTCTATGTTAAAGCTTACATGGAGGAGAACCCAAACTCCATCTCTAGTTTCGCCAACAAGGTCATTGGTTCACTTCCTGTCATTGGTCTTGTAGCCAGAATTCTCAGTGACGAAGGTGGCGTTGGTGGTGACGGTATCGACTTCGCAGAGTTTAGGAGGAGAGTGGGCAAGAACTGCAACGTCACAGATTCCAGAGCATTTTATGAGTTACAGGATCGACGAGGCCGGGTAATTTAACCTCTTCTCTATGGTTTAATGATATTATTTTTGCCATGAAGCACTGGTTTTATCTGGGTTTAACTCCATACTAGGATTTTTGTCTCATCCTTCTTGTTCTTTTAGGATAATTGCTTTTGTTTTATATTGAAATCAATGAGTTTTGGTTTGTGTTTTATGGTAGGCAGGAGACCCATTGTATGTTCTGTTGTGCTGTTGGTTAGCAGCAGTCGGTGCTGGTCTTCTTAAATCTGAAGAGATTTTGGAAGGAGTCGCAAGGCTTCGGATATCCAATGATATTGAATTTGAAGAGCAGACTTTCTTTGCATTGATGAATGAGGCAAAAGAGGTTGGTTATTACTTTATACTTTTCTTGTTGAACTTTCACAAACATAGGTAGGTTTACTGCTAATCTTACTATTTTCCAGTAAAATTGTTATGTTTGTTCTTACACTTGGGAAGCCAACTGTTCTCATCCAGTTTCATATTGTGTTTAACTATCATTGCAATTGCTTGGTCCCTCATGTCATCTTGATATATAGCATTCCATGAAGAACTCAAGGAGATTATATTAGGCTGTAACTTGTTTAATTCAGGAAAACTGTAGCTAAAGTAAAATTTTCATTAGAATTCGACATTATAGATACGATGTAAAGGTTCTAATGTATAAAGATCGGCGGATTCTTCTTCTTTCTGATAAATTGCTGTGGAAGATGTCATTATTGTCTTGTTCTTCTGATATACATTCTTTCTTATTGGTCGTGCCCCTGCTAATGCGATGGATATGCTTAAGGATTGAGGCCAATTATGCATATGCTAACTCTCTCGTCAGTTTTAGCATCGCCATTGAAAAATAACTGGTAGAAAGATTGAGGAAAATGCTTGACGATTTCCGTATTCGAGTATGGTTTTCATTTCCTAGACTTGATGACTGCTGACTGAGAAATCGATGTGAAATATAGAAACGAGCAAAAGTGAAGTTAGCAACTCCTACTATCCCTATGGAGATACGGGCTGAGAAGGCTGAACAATTGTAGAATAGAAAATAATTGTGAAAACTTTCTGCGTATTCATTCAAGTATCTATCTGTACATCATCTCTTATGTTTATACAAGAACGTCTAAACTAGTGTACGAGCTATTCTGGATAACTAACTAACTGAAAAATAACCGCTTATCTAATCAATAAATATCATCATCCCCCCCTCAAGTTGGAACTTGTAAGAAATCGAACAAGCCCAACTTGGCAAGAAAAGCAGTAAAAGCAGGGGTGGACAGAGATTTGGTAAACATATCTGCCAGCTCAGTGGAAGACGAGGTATGGGACAAAGAAAGAAACCCACAGCGAAGCTGGTCACGAACAATGTGACAATCGATATCCAGGTGCTTGGTTCTTTCGTGAAAAACAAGATTAGCAGCAATGTGAATAGCAGCCTGATTGTCGCACTTCAAAGAAACAGGGAGGGTGACTGGAATTCGAAAATCACGCAAGATGTAAGAAATCCATAAAAGTTCACAAACAACAGAACTCATACTGCGATACTCCGCCTCAGCAGACGATTTAGAAACCGTGGATTGCTTCTTCGACTTCCAAGAAATCAAAGCGGAACCCAGAAAGATACAAAAGCCCGAGACAGAACGGCGAGAATCAGGGCATGCCGCCCAATCAGCATCACAATATGCCGTAAGCTGAAATGAGGAACCAACAGGATAAAATAAACCCAAAGAGGGACAACCCTTCAAATACCTTAGAACATGCTGAGCTGCCTGCCAATGAGTCACCGTGGGCGCATGAACAAACTGACTAAGCTGATGGACAGCGAACGTGATATCAGGACGAGTGTAACCCAAGTACAACAAGCGACCAACCAATTGGCGGTAAGGCTGAGGATCCTCAAGAAGTAAACCATCGGAAGCAACCAAAACCAAGCCCTTCTGAAGAGGAGTAGAAGCCGGCTTACAACCCATTAAACCTGCATCAGCAACCAAGTCCAAAACATACTTCCGTTGGTTAATGTAAATACCGTGGGAAGATCTGGCAATTTCAAGACCCAAAAAATACTTAGCATGCTGAAGATCCTTAATAGTAAAAATGTCATCTAAAAACACCTTGACCCTTTTAATCTCTTCCACAGAATCACCAGTAAGCAACATATCATCGACTTACACCAATAAAATCAAAAAACAAGAAGAAGACTTCAAAGTAAAGAGACAATGATCGTTCGGGGACTGCAGAAAACCATAAGATTGAAGCCGAGCGGTAAGCTCCGCATTCCACCGACGAGAAGCCTGTTTCAGACCATACAACGAGCGCTTCAATTTACAAACCATATTGGGACCAGCTTGCAGAAAACCATCAGGCGGATGCATATAGACGTCTTCATCCAGAAACCCATGAAGAAAAGCGTTATTTATGTCAAGCTGGTGCAAAGGCCACTGATGAGCAGCAACAAGAGCAAATAAAATTCTTACCGTCACGACTTTAGCCACCGGTGAAAAACTATCATGATAGTCCACTCCTTCAATCTGATTGTAGCCCTTGGCAACCAACCGGGCCTTGAAGCGATCAACCTCCCCATTAGGTTTAAGTTTCACCTTGTAGACCCATTTAGAACCGATTACCCTCTTCCCGTCAGGTAACGAAGTAAGCTCCCATGTACCGTTAGCTTCAAGGGCAGCAAGTTCAGATTCCATAGCCGCAACCCAATTAGGATCTTTGCTAGCTTGGAAATAGGAAGTCGGCTCATGAATAGTAGAAACATTAGCAAGAAATTCAACATGAGAGGCACTGAAATTAGGGTTGACAGTAAAGGGAAAAGTATTAGGAGTATGAGGAGAAGAAGAAGGCGCATTGGTAGAGGGCAAGTAAGAAGGCCGGTGATCAATTTGAGAAACAAAATCACAGAGCCAAGAGGGCTGATGTCGAAGTCGACTGCTGCGCCGAAGAGGAAGGACAGGATCAGAAGTAGTAGAAGAAACCGGATCAGAAGTAGTAGAAGAAACCGGGTAAACGGGCTCAGCAACATCAGTATGGGCCGAACCACCAACACCAGGTAGCCCGAAAGAAGACCCATCAGAGGCAAGAGCAGAAGATCCACCAGCAAGCCTCGGTACAACAAGGTCGCCAGAGGACGATGGAAAGGGAGAAACGTCCTGCACAGGAGAAGGAAAAGAAACAGATCGTCCAGAAGAACTATTATCGTCAAAGTCCTTAAAAGGATAAACATCCTCATAAAAGCAAACATCCCGAGAGACAAAACATTGCTTCGTGCTTAAATCATACAAGCGATAACCCTTCTGACCAGGAGAATGACCAAGGAAAATACTGCGGAAAGCCCGAGAGTCGAACTTGTCTTTGTGAGGTCTAGTATTTGTAGCGAAACACAAACAACCAAAACAACGGAGATTAGTATAGTCAGGTGACTTGCCGGAAAGTACCTCATAAGGTGAGAGCCATCCAAGGACCTTACTCGGCAATCGATTAATAAGATATACCGCATGCAGAACACTCTGTCCCCAAAATTGCCTGGGAAGCCCAGACTGAAATAACAAAGCTCGCGCCATCTGAAGGAGGTGACGATGCTTCCGCTCCACAACACCATTTTGTTGCGGAGTGTAAACGCAGGTCCGATGATGAACAATACCCTGCCGCTGAAACAGATCCTGAGAATTATGACCCAGAAATTCAGCTCCATTATGATAGGAAACCCGTTACCAGCACATGGGTCACTCCTCGACATGTGCAAGACTTGGTCTACATGGTTTAGTGAAGGCAGCAAACTCATTCCACGATACTTGCTTACTTGCTTAGTTCTAGGATGCATTTTTACCTTTCAGTTATTTTGCAATTCCATTAGTAATCATGGGTAAAGCCCACTTACCCCACTTTCCATTATTTGCTTCCGTTTGTTTGGTTTGGAGAAGTGTTATATATTGACACAAGCTTATTAATTAAGGAGAACCAAGATTTATGCAAAACCTTAATTCTCCCTGAAAATCTTTCTTCCCTTCTGCGTTTTCTTTTCTGGCCTTCTGCATTTTCTGGCAAAATTCTTGTTTACAAAAATTATTCATATCATTTGGTATCAGAGCCTGGTTCCGTACAATGGGAACACGGCAACAAAAAAATGCAGAGTTTCGTAATGATGTCACCGAAGTGATAGGGAAACATGAGTCCATGTTCGACCAAATACATGTGACTC
>JAOQMR010000001.1:23074768-23085416 GCA_027563865.1 Erythroxylum pelleterianum | reverse complement strand
GTTTACTGCTAATCTTACTATTTTCCAGTAAAATTGTTATGTTTGTTCTTACATTTGGGAAGCCAACTGTTCTCATCCAGTTTCATATTGACTATTTGCAATTGCTTGGTGGCTCGTGTCATTTTGATATATAGCATTCCATGAAGAACTCAAGGAGATTAGGTGCTAAATATTAGGCTGTAACTTGTTTAATTCAGGAAAATTGTAGCTAAAGTAAAATTTTCATTAGAATTCGACATTATAGATACGATGTAAAGGTTCTAATGTACAAAGATCTGCGGATTCTTCTTCTTTCTGAAATTGCTGTGGAAGATGTCATTATTTTCTTGTTCTTCTGACATACATTCTTTCTTATTGGTCATGCCCCTGCTAATGCAATGTATATGCTTAAGGATTGAGGTCAAGTATGCATATGCTAACTCTTTTTTCAGATTTAGCATCGCCATCGAAAAATAATTGGTAGAAAGATTGAGGAAAATGCTTGACGATTTCCGTATTCGAATATGGTTTTCATTTCCTAGACTTAATGACTACTGACTGAGAAATCGACGTGAAATATAGAAACGAGCAAAACTGAAGGTAGCAACTCCTACTATCCCTATGGAGATACGGACTGAGAAGGCACTTGAGGCAATTTATGTATGCTGCTTTGGAAGTGATCCTATAGAAGAAGAAGATGAGAGATTGTTGGGTACCATGCTGAGTGCAGTATTTCCCTCAGTTAAGCAGACGGAGATTCAGAGGATCATTAAGGACAAGGCAAGGAATGTGGCTGAAGGAAGTGTTGAGGTCAATGCTCCAAAGCCAAAGCCCTTGTCAAATGAAGCAATAAAGTTACAAATGAAGGATCTTCATTTCCTTAAAAAAAATGCAGAGAGTTAAACAGGTAATGATTTAAAATCAAGAATGCTGTTACCTTTAGGTGAATGCATGGCTTAACTCAATAATACAGGATTGCTGAGTTTAATTTCTTATGTTGTATGTGATGTAAAGAACTGAACACTGAAAAAAAAAGAAAAAAAAAAAGAAAAGAACAAGACAATGAATTTGTTTGCTGAATCCAATGTCCAATCAAAGTTTCTTTTTTTTTTCTTATCCAGAAGTAATGAACAGCCCTTAAATGTGCCTGATATCCCTTTTACTAGCAGAGTCAAGCTTCTCCAAGATAAAATAGAGACTGACAAGTCAGAAGAATTTCTGCCAAAGAACTTTCAGGTGCTTAAATGCATGAATATATTTAATCAGGTTAATCATAAAATCCATAACCTTGTCTCTGTCCCCAACTTAGCGGGCAAACTCAGAATCTGAAGTTCATTCTTCAACAACATTCACCAATTCGTATTCTAAGAGTGAGAGATTGTTATATTCTTTCAATGTGAAGTTGGCTGGTTCTGTCACTTCAATACGACCCCATTTATCCACAGCAAGTCTCATAGAGCCTTTATAGATGTCTATTTTTGCATTTCGGAGGATGACAGTAGTATCAGGCTTCGTGCAATCAACTGCATCAAATAAATCAATCAAAACACGTTGTAGTTCTTTCACTTAAACTTGATATGAGCTACAAGATCTATAATATTCTGGTTTCAAGGTCGAACAAAAATGAGTTAGGACATTCATCTTGATGCTCAAAAGCACACGGATCCAGGTCAGGTTACCATAGCTCATAACCTATCCAAGGACCTGGCAAAACTAGCATTAGAAGAACAATTTCATAAACCCAATATGCAACTTTTGCCAGAAAATAAAGTACCTTGTTCATTTCTGGCTGTGAATAAAATTACTCCAGTTTCATCTCCGACTAAGCATTCTGCTATCTTCACTTGACGAGTTTGTAACTTATCAGGCATTTCCTTCTGCAGCACCATCTTTGAATTAACAACCCTTACTGTTAAAGTGTGTCCACTAGTTCCTGGCCGCAACTGATCAACCTTAATATGAACACGGATTTTCTCTTCGTTGGTTTTGTTTCCACTTTCCACTTTCCACCATATGTTCCAAACTGAAAGTAGATAGAAAAAAGAACTTATAATTTATGTCGTTCCTAAACCTAGAACCTCGTAAGCCTGATGCAGACAATTCACATTTTCGTGATTGGAAATGTAGGCAATCGGCAAAACATCAGTTTAGGCATGCCCACTGCCCACATAGCATACAATCTTACAATTGTACATGGGAGTGGGGAAAAGGAAGAAAGTTGAAATCTTTTTCTTGGAAAACAGAGTGCCCCACCCATAGATTGACAAAACATGGTTAGATCAACCCCGGAAATATATTTTCAGATGCAATTAAAATCTGGATATACCTTGTTAATTATCAATAAAACCGGGGTAAAAGACAAAAAGACCAGGTTTTCTGGAAGTTATAGTTTCAAGGTTTTGTTTTTTTTTTTCTCGTTTTAGTTGAGGTTGTTTCGATCAATGATAACCAACAAAGCGTCAAAGTCACATTTTGAACGCATTTGTGGTTATTGATCTCCTCTGGTAGAACTCATGTTATTAGGCCAATTGTGAAGCTAAGGCTACTTCATTAATGAAGCTAAGGCTACTAAGAATATAGCTCGATCTCCTCTGGTAGAACTCATGTTAGTAGCTATCCATTCCAAGATATCGCCACGATTGTGATTGTGAAAGCTACCCTCGCAAAGCGACATGATGTTGCTCTATATGGGATTGGAAGATTTGCATCTGGGAAATAAATGGCCCAGAGTTTCAGGATGGTGCTTGCGTAGATACCGTGTATTAGGCCAATTGAGATTGGTCAATTTACGCAGAGTGGCTATTCTACTCTTGGCAACCAACCACGTGAAAAAAACAAAGCTTTGGTAGTAAATTGATACTCCAAATTGAGCTGTCTTGTTCTGCTTACCCCAGGAGTTCTCTATTTGTGAAGCATCAAGAGATGTGGTCAAGCCATAGATAGCGGTCAGACTTAATTTCTTGTATCTGAGTTATAGTCAGGTACAAAGTGGGGCAACATCAATAGAGAAATTAGACCATTAATCCACAAATTCACCTTAGAAGAGCTTAGAATTGTGCTTCGTACTTCTAACATTGTTTAAGAGCCAAAGAGAGGTCTAACATTGCTCCAATTATCATAGTGCGGAGATGTTCCTCCATCCCTAATTTTGCATTTAAGACTACCACCCTAAATTATGAATATAAAATGGCCAACATTATAAGTACACTTTTATTTGTTCTTTTGGACGTTGCAATTCTGCTGCAAACTATGTCAGCTTTATATCATGCAGAATTTTGTATTAATTTTTTTATCTTTCCATTTTCTCTTCTTCAGTTATTTTCTAAACCAAGAGTGAATTTAACTATTTTCTTGAATAATTAAGTTATTTACATTTTTAGGCACCCGAAAACTTTTAGTGAGAGGTGGCCTTTTGCAAAATTGCAATTCTATAACATTAGCAACTGATACAAAAATACAGGTAAAGAGAATGTTTTGGATCAAAGATCAAATAATTACTACTTACTCTGCTTTCACAATTAAGCTGACGGAATCAGAACAACCACTTGTAGGGTCTTTTATCTCTATTGGGTATTCGTCCATTTCAGTATCCTTATCTTCTACAACTTGTGAAGACAGCTGAGGCCTTGGAGGCAATTCTAAACTCTCCACATCTTGTTCGAGCATCTCAATCACTTTGTGCATAGGAGGTCGGTTATCAGGCTTCAATTGTATACACCAAAGCGCTACCACAATTATTTTCTTTGTTATTCTGTTTTGTTCTTCTGTAGCATTGGCCTCTCCAAATTCTATGTACTTCCCTTTTCTAAATTGTTCGTAAGCCCATGCTGGAAAGTAAATTTGGCTCGAGTGGTCTACAAGTGCATTCAAATTCTTCCTCCTTCCTGCCATTTCCATCAATAACATCCCAAAGCTATACACATCAGCTTTGAAAGAAATTCCTCCAATATGCCTGTAGCACAATTCAGGAGCCATATAGCCAATGGTTCCTCTTGCGCATGTTAGAGAGACGACAGTATTTTTTGTCTCACAAAGTTTGGCTATACCAAAATCTGAAACCTTTGGAACAAAGTTTTCATCTAAAAGGATATTGTGAGGCTTAATGTCAAAATGTAAAATCTGCATAACACAACCTCTATGCAGATACTCTATACCACGAGCAACTCCAAGAGAAATTTCATACATCTTTTCTATACTGATTGAGTTGGTGACTTCAGAGGAAAACAAGTACTTGTCCAGAGAACCGTTAGGCATGAACTCATACACAAGAACACGCTTTGACCCTTGAACACAAAAACCAATGAGTTTCACCACATTGACATGGTGTATTCTCCCAATAGTACCTACTTCATTAATGAAATCTTGGCCATTACTTTTAGAATTGCCCAACAATTTTATAGCTGCAAGACGACCACTTCGAAGCCTTCCTTTATATACAGAGCCATAGCCTCCTTGACCCAACTTGTCTTTAAAGTTTTTCGTTATTTTCTTGATATCTGAATAGGAATATCGAATCGGCATGAAATCTCCTTGAGTTTGGAGGAACTCTTCGATATTGTCAAACATTGATAAATGTCTCCTCCTCCACTTATAAATCAAAAATCCAACAACAAATGGACCCCCAAAGATGAATAACAATATGCGATATTCAACTGTGTAAAAAAAATATAAACGTAAAATTGTGAGATAAAATAGAATATTTAATTATTAAAAAGAAGAATTCTTAAATTTTTTTGTTTATAATCTACATTAATAACTTTTTATTTTAGTCCTATCAAGAAATATTTTATTTTATCAATTTTAATAATAAAAATTGATATTGCTATTTTAAAAAATTATGTATTTTTAATTCAATGAAAGGTATTCTAAAAAATGTTCAACTAATTAGATAAAATATTTTAAAATTTTTATTTATGAATCATCAAGTTATGAGTATGTAAATACTAACTATTAATTAATTAATTTTAATTTTAATATAATTATGTACGTTATATAAAAAAGATTATGTAATTAGTTATTATCTACAAACCTTTTTCCACAAAATTTTAATTGCTTGAATTTTGAAAATAAACATAAAGCTATTAACTATTTATTGAAATTATTTCAGTCTAAAAAAAAAGAAGTAAACACTACTACATTTTACAATTTTATATATTTTAAATGACGTATAAAAGATGAAGTATCTTACTAAACAAACGGAGAATAGCCGGAAATAATCGGTAAATCCAATGGCGGGGATATGATTCTGCAATAATAAAAAAATTAAACAAAAATCAATCATATTATATTATCTTTTAAAATATATGTTCATTCCATAGTTTTTAAAATTTGTATTAAGAGTCCTTATGAATGATACTTTCTGGAGTTTTAATTACACTACCCTTATTTACAAAGTAGCAGTCAAATGATTACGTGAATTAATAAGTAATTACAAAATTATTAATGATGGCCTACTTTCGTTAACTGTTCCAGTTTCAATCACCAAGACTAGCTTTAATTTCTGTTTTTATTTTTCATCAAACAATTAATGTTTTTCAAGCAAAGTATATACTAAAAAGAGAAAACACAACTCCAAAATACTCACCATCACTCTGCCAATGACGATTGTTTTCTGAATTTTGGTGAAAGAGTAAAGATTAGTTAGTGTGTGATTTGTAAAGAACAAAATAGATGAAATCACATTAAGCGATGTGTATTCAATAATACAGTATTGAATAATACAATAGACAAATAATAAATAGATAGAGATCAATTAATAATTAAATATTACTAAATGAAAATTTTCATTTGAAATTTTGAATTGTTTATTTTTGTTACTAAAGATTTTTTTTATAATTTAGTTTATGAAGTCAATATGATCAATTAGCAAAACATGCCCATTTTGTTTTAAAAGGAAAAATCCATTTCATAACATTTAATTATAATATGTATTTGTAAATCCATATGATTCTATTGTAATTAAAATACATGAACATTTTATTATATTCTATCTTTTTTATGAAAAAATTGTGCAAGAAAATCTACCATTTGAACTCTCAAAATGAACAAAAATGCTGCACAATTGAGTATCAATATTAAAAATATACTCGATTAATTTTAAATTATAATACTTTGATTAAAATTTTAACCATAGGATTTTTAAAAAAATACCAAAACAAAGTCATAATGTCTTTATTAAATTATTCCACCTATTAATAAAAAGACAAAATTTACACAATTTTATAAATTTTAAATAATGTATAAAAGATAAAGTATTTTAAAATAGTAGAAATAAAAAAAAATTCTTACCAGGTAGAACATATTTTTGAAATAGCCAGGAAATCCAATATCGTAAATCTGAATCTGCAACGTTAAGAAATTTAACAAAAGTCACAAAATTAGAATAATGTCGTAGAATATTAGCAAATTAATTGAAAGAAGAGGCATGTATCATTGTTCATTTCACAGATCACGCGAAGGAAACCATAATCGATATTTACTGTTACAGCGGAAGTAACACAACTCCTAAATACTCACCATCATAGTTCGAGAGAAGATAAAACCTTCCTGCATTTTAGTGATAAGAGTAAAGATTAATTAGTGTTTTAGTGATAAGAGTAAAGATTAATTAGTGTGAGCAGAATCAAATGTATACACATTTCTTCAACAAAATATACATCACCATTTCCATGCATGCTTACTAATCCTCATGCATAAGAAGTTGTAAATTCACGATTTATTATTATGTTAATATACTTGAATTAAAAAATTGTATGAATGATAAACTAAATTTCATTTTTTAGTTTGATGAAAACTAAAATTTAATTGTTAATTAATATGCATTAATTATTAAATAATTTAAATGAGAAGCATAGCTCCTCTTTCTGTCATATTCAAATTTAGAGTTACGTGTTATATTATATTTGACAAAAATATTTGCACAAAATAAATATTTATATTGAGATATAGTTTAAAATTTTATTTCATATTTCTCGTATTAGTTATTACAAAAATAGATATTAAAATAATAAAATATTAAATTTGAAATATAAAGCCGAAGTAACGCAACTCCTAAATACTCACCATCATCGCCATGATATGGTCCAGAATATTTTCCTGCATTGTATTGATAAGATAAAGATTAATTAGTGTGAGCAGAACCAAATGTATACACATTTGTTCAACAAAATACCATATATGTATTCATCACCACTTCCATGCATACTAAGCCCAAGCCTCAGTGCATAAGAAGCCGTAAATTTGCGGCTTATTATTATGTTAATATACTTGTATTATGTTAATCTAATAAATTCATTTATTAGATTTATGAAAACTAAAGTTTAATTGTTAATTAAAAATATATTGATTATTAAAATAAATATTTTATTAAAATAAATATTTAAATTAAGATATACTCTAAATTTTGGTTAATACTGCTTGTGTAAGTTATTACAAAATTAGATGTTAAAAATAAAATAAAAACTAAATTTGAAATATAACTTTGACAAGTTGAAAGATGAGATTTTAAAAAATATTTTTTTAGTAAAATAACATATTATTATATTAATCTTTATTAATTAAAATTAAATTATTTGTAATTATAATCGAAAACTAAACTTTAATTATATAAAAATTATATATAATATTTTATAATTTTAAAAGAATTACGAAAATGTATTCATGATTAATGGAACAAATATCAGTATAGTTACCTATCAAGTATTAGTGAAAATTCAGGCAAGACAAATTAAAAGAATATATAGGAGAAGTGCCCATTAAACGTCTCACCGAATATATGAAGGTGCGTGAGGCCACTCCCTAAAAAGTTGGCTACCTTATCTACAGTTTGGAGGATGAAGCCCAAGAACCCTTCAAGTTTAGGACCTGTACATGAAAAATATCAGAATCAAAACATTAACATTTATAAAATTCAAATGAAACGAAATACATCTATTTATTAGTCTGCGTAAGCAGAGGCGTAGAAATCACATTTAAACATTAACATATATTAACATTAAATGGGATAGAATTATACTTCTCCATATTCTTTGTTTTTGAATTCTAACAATATTTTATAATATTAACCTCCTTAAAATAATATTCCTTATATTATAATATTACTTTTTCTTATGATAACCATAATATATGTTTTATGCTTAGATTTTAACTAATGATAAGCATGTGAGATAATGTACACAATTTCAAAGATTTCTTCCATTCTATCTTGTGAATAATAACATTTTTCAACCAATTTCAAATATTTCTTCCATTCTATCTTGTGAATATGACATGAAAAAGTATACCAACTTCCTTTTTTTAATATGTTTTTGACTTCTAATTATCTTTATAATATTTCCCTCTTTCTTATGATAACTAAAAAATATATTTTTGTAATTAGCTTTTTAGGAATTAATACATAATTTTCATATGAATTTTTGACAATTCAAATAATTAATTTTAAAGGATTCTCCCATTTTAATTCTCTCATAAATAAACATATACAAGTTTATTCTTTTAGGATTCTATTTTTAGCTTTAATGAAAATTATACAAATAATAGAAGTAATAATTCAACATTATGTACATATGAATCTTTTGTAATGCAAGTAGGAAATCTTTTATCTTCTGTGAAATTTTAATTATTTTTTATAATATTAACCTCCTTCCTCCTTCCTCTAATATTCGATGTAGAATATTAGATTTAATACATTAACATTTATAAAACTAAAATGAAACGAAATACATCAATTAGTATATATGCTTAAACAAATATGGTAAAATAAAATAAAAAGTGAAAACTGACATGAGAATTAATTCAGATAATATTTAATGTATATTTAACTTGTTATTTGCTTTTAGAATATAGACATTTAAGAGAAACTACTTCTCATAAATTCATACATCTTATCACATGATATAAGCAATATGTGTATAAGATTTGTTAATATTTAAACGTAATTTCATTTATTTAAAATTAATTACATGATATATAGTTTAAATTATTTTTAATTAATAAATTTCATATGGTCATAATATTATTAATTTATAATTTTTATTATAATTTATTTGTCAAATATTATAATTCAATATATGTTTCTTAGATACGAATAAAACAAGTAGTAATAATAGTAACACTTTTTCTATAAGAGTAACTTCCTTTTTTAATATGTTTTTAACTTCTAGAAGTTTTTTATAATATTTCTTTCTTTCTTATAATAACTAAAATGTTTATGTTTTTAATTAATTTTAAATAATATTTTCAGGTAGAAATTATATTCTAATTATAAATAGAATTTATTAAAAACATCAAATTTCTTCCTAATTTAGCGAATTTCAAAGATATTTACAAGTAGTAATAGTAAAAAAATTCTTTTAAACTTTAACTTTTTTCTACAAGAGTAATTTTCTTTTTTAACATGTTTACTTTAAGATTTAATGATTATTATTTAAAATAAGGAACTTCCTTATATTTAGTATTTTGAAATTTCAAAGACAACTTACAAGAATAGTAATAACTACAATTTGAACTATGATAAGCATGTGAGATAAAATAAAGAAAAGAGTGAAAGCGGATAAGAGGATTAACATACCTCCAAGAGTATAAACTTCACCATCTCCTTTAATGTTGCAAGGATTATAAATGTCCAAATTTGTGCAGCAAAAATCAGAAAAAGTAATGTAGGAGCCAAATAGTAGAGAATCATGGACGTCTTTATAAGTTAGGTTGTTTTTATTACTTAGCAAACTCTCCTTATCAAATGCCGTTTGAAGTATCGTCCTCTCGACACGGCACGAATCCTTCAAATCTGATACTCTAATATCATAGCGACTGACGACTACATAAGAATATTCATTTTTTAAGGAGTGAGAAACAGAATAATTGCACGATGAAGTGTCTATATACTTAAACGCGGAGTCCGATTTAGAAAGCCCATAACTCAATAGATCACTGCGATATCTAACATCCTGTGCCACTGGATTCACACATCGCACAAAAACCAATATATCATATTCAAATCGAAAGAATTCAGACGTAAACAAAGGCCTTATTAGATTCCATGTTAGAGAATGGCGAGGAAGTAAGGAGCAGTTGTCCTTTTGGACACCGGTGTTAACTCGAAGGCTAAAGTTAGTATAATTGATTTCGCGTACGTAATATTTTGCAGAAGAAGACAGGTACAACACTGTTTTGTGGTTATCTTCACAGTCAAGTTCGAAGGATTTGAAACCGCAACCTCCAGGGTCTGTTCTCAAGCGAAACGGCAATCTAATAGATATATCTCCACAAGAAGAATTGCAGTCGTTCCTCTTTGCAGTACAACTATGGTGTCCTAACAATAGGAAGACCTCAAGAACAACTACTGGTACTAGTAGGAGATATCTATTACAATTCTTCATTGTGACAGTCAAAAAGAATGGGGCTATTTTAAATGAATTGCAAGCTTTGGAGAAGGAGAAGCATACATTTGCTTATCTATATATGGAGAAGAGCCGGCCAAAGTAGAATTTTTAGTTAGATTGGAATTACTCAAAGTCACCTGTGTAGAAGAATGGTCCCAAGTGGTCTCATAAAAGAGTCAAAGTCGATGATATGTTATTTTCTCCTTTCCTCTGTTGAGTTGAGCCACAAATGTCTTTTTCAGGTCTGGATAACTGCTTTACTTATTTGATGGTGTAAGTATATGACCATA
>JAOQMR010000001.1:23034826-23045103 GCA_027563865.1 Erythroxylum pelleterianum | reverse complement strand
TGTGTCATATGAAATAATTGAATTCAATTCTAATATTATTAGATTTGTTCCAAACAGTGTAATTGAATTCAATTCTATTATTAATGAATTTGTTCCAAACTGTGTAAATTCAATTCAATTCTAATTTCATTAATGGAATTTAATTCAATTCATACATGAATTCAATTCTAAGTGTACTAAACAGCCTATTACTGTTAAAGTGTGTCCTCTGGCTCCTGGCTGATCAACCTTAATGAACACGGGTTTTCTCTTTGTTAGTTTTGTTTCCGCCATATGTTCCAAACTGAGCAGATAGAAACAAGAACTTATAATTTACGTCGTTCCCAAACCTAGAACCTCTTAAGCCTTATGCAAACAATTCACATTTTCGTTATTGGAAATGTAAACAATCAGCAAAACATCTGTTTAGGCGTGCCCACATAGCATACAATCTTACAATTGTACATGGGAGTGGGGAAAAGGAAGAAAGTTGAAATCTTTGTCTTGAAAAGCAGAGTGCCCCATCCTATAGATTGACAAAACATGGTTAGATCAACCCCGGAAATATATTTTCAAATGCAATTAAAATCTGGATATACCTTGTTAATTATGAAGAAAACCAGAGTAGAAGACAGGAAGATCAGGTTTTCTGGAAGTTATAGCTTCAAAGTTTTGTTTTTTTTCTCCTCTTAGTTGAGGCTATTTCGATCAATGATAACCAACAAAGCGTCAAAGTCGCATTTGTGGCTATTGATCAGGATCCACCCAAAATTATGAATAGAAAATGGTCAAGCTTAGTACACTTTTATTTGTTCTTTTGGACGTTACAATTCTGCTGCAACCTTTGTCAGCTTTACATCTTGCAGAATTTTTTATTATTAGAACCTTAATTTTTTTTTATCTTCCCATTTTCTCTTCTTCAGTTATTTTCTAAACCAAGAGTGAATTTAACTGTTTTCTTGATTAATTAAGCTACTTAAATTTTTAGGCACTCGAAAACTTAGTGAGATGTAGCCTTTTGCAAATTGCAATTCTTTAACAGTAGCAAACATAGGTCTGATACAAAAATAAAGGTATAGAGAATGTTTTGGGGCAAAGATCAAATAATTACTACTTACTCCGCTTTCATAATTAAACCGATGGAATTAGAACAATCACTTATAGGGTCTCTTATTTCTATTGGGTATTCGGTCATTTCAGTATCCTTATCTTCTACAATTTGTGAAGACAACTGAGGCTTTGGAGGTAATTCTAGACTCTCCACATCTTGTTCGAGCATCTCAATTACTTTGTGCATAGGAGGTCGGTTATCAGGCTTCAATTGTATGCACCAAAGCGCTACCACAATTATTTTTTTTGTTATTCTGTTTTGTTCTTCTGTAGCATTGGTCTCTCCAAATTCTATATACTTCCCTTTTCTAAATTGTTCGTAAGCCCATGCTGGAAAGTAAATTTGGCTCGAGTGGTCTGTAAATGCATTCAAATTCTTCCTCCTTCCTGCCATTTCCATCAACAACATCCCAAAGCTATACACATCAGCTTTGAAAGAGACTCCTCCAATATGCCTGTAGCATAATTCAGGAGCCATATAACCAATGGTTCCTCTTGCACATGTTAGAGAGACGACAATATTTTTTGTCTCACAAAGTTTGGCTATACCAAAATCTGAAACCTTTGGAACAAAGTTTTCGTCTAAAAGGATATTATGAGGCTTAATGTCAAAATGCAGAATCTGCATAATACAACCTCTATGTAGATACTCAATACCACGAGCAACTCCAAGAGAAATTTCATACATCTTCTCTATACTGATTGAGTTGGTGACTTTAGAGGAAAACAAGTACTTGTCCAGAGAACCGTTGGGCATGAACTCGTACACAAGAGCACGCTTTGACCCTTGAACACAAAAACCAATGAGTTTCACCACATTGACATGGTGTATTGTCCCAATAGTACCTACTTCATTAATGAAATCTTGGCCATTACTTTTAGAATTGCCCAACAATTTTATAGCTGCAAGACGACCACTTCGAAGCCTTCCTTTATATATAGAGCCATAGCCTCCTTGACCCAACTTGTCTTTAAAGTTTTTAGTTATCTTCTTGATGTCTGAATAGGAATATCGAATTGGCATGAAATCTCCTTGAGTTTGGAGGAACTCTTCGATATTGTCAAACATTGATAAATGTCTCCTCCTCCACTTATAAATCAAAAATCCAACAACAAATGGACCCCCAAATATGAATAACAGAATGTGATGTTCAACTGTGTACAAAAAATATAAACAAAAAATTGTGAGATAAAATAGAATATTTAATTATTAAAAAGAAGAATTCTTAAATTTTTTGTTTATAATCTATATTAATAACTTTTTATTTTTATTCCTATCAAGAAATATTTTGTTTTATCAATTTTAATAATAAAAATTGATGTTTCTATTTTAAAAATTATGTATTTTTAATTCAATGAAAGGTATTCTAAAAAAATTTCATCTAATTAGATAAATTATTTTAAAATTTTTATTTATGAATTATCATGTTATGAGTATGTAAATACTAACTATTAATTAATTAATTTTAATTTTAATATAATTATGTACATTATATAAAAAAGATTATGTAATTAGTTATTATCTACAAACCTTTTTCGAAAAAATTTTAATTGCCTGAATTTTGAAAATAAAAAAAGCTATTAACTATTTATTGAAATTATTTCACTCTAAATAAAAAAGAAGTAAGTACTACTACATTTTACAATTTTATATATTTTAAATGACTTATAAAAGATGAAGTATCTTACTAAACAAATGGAGAATAGCTGAAAATAATCGGTAAATCCAACAGCGAGGATCTGATTCTGCAATAATGAAAAAAATTAAACAAAAATCAATCATATTATATTATCTTTTAAAATGTTTGTTCATTCGATAGTTTTTAAAATTTGTATTAAGAGTCCTCATGAATGATACTTTCTGAAGTTTAAATTACACTACCCTTATTTACAAAGTAGCATTCTAATGATTCTATGAATTTATGAGTAATTACAAAATTATTAATGATGCAAAGGCTAATCAATAGAATTGCCTACTTTTCACTAACTGTTCTCAGTTTCAATCACCAAGACTAGCTTTAATTTTTGTTTTCATTTCTCATCAAACAATTACTGTTTTCCAGGCAAAGTATATACTAAAAAGAGAAAACACAACTACAAAATACTTACCATTAATCTGCCACCATCGATGAAAGTTTCCTGAATTTTGGTGAAAGAGTAAAGATTGGTTAATGTGTGATTTATGAAGAACAAAATAGATGAAATCACTTTTTTTTGATAATTAGATGAAATCACATTAAGTGGATGTGTATTCAATAATACAGTATTGAATAATACAATATACAAATAATAAATTGATACGTAACCGAAGAGATCAATTCATAATTAAAGATTACTAAATGAAAATTTTCATTTTCATTTTTGAAGTGTTTATTTTTGTTACTAAAGATATTTTTTGTTAATTTAATTTATGAAGTTAATATGATTAGATTGTTAGCAAAACATGTCCATTTCATTTTAAAAGGAAAAAATCAATTTCATAACATTTAATTATAATGTGTATTCGAATATGATTCTATTGTAATTAAAATATGTGAACATTTTATTATATTCTGTCTTCTTAATGAAAAAATTGTGCAAGAAAATCTACCATTTGAACTCTCAAAATGAACTCAAATGAACAAAAATGTTGCACGACTGAGTATTAATATAAAAATATATATTCAATTAATTTTAAATTATAATACTTTGATTAAAATTTTAACCATAGGATTTTTAAAAATCGCAAAACAAAATAATAATCTCTTTATTAAATTATTACACTTATTAATAAAAAGACATAAATTTTACACAATTTATAAATTTCAAATGATGTACAAAATATAAAGTATTTTTAAAACAATAAAAATAAAAAAAAATCAAATTCCTTACTAGGTAGAACATTTTTTCCAAATAGCCAGGAAATCCAATATCGTGGATTTGAATCTGCAACGTTGAGAAATTAAACAAATGTCACAAAACTGGAATAATGTCGCAGAGTATGAGCAAATTAATTGGAAGAAGAGGCATGTATCAGTAGTTGTTCTCAGTTAATAAACTGTGATTGAAGTCCTATTTTCATTTCTCATATCACGAGAAGGAAACCATAACCGACGAGTAAAGAGTGACTTAAAACATCCAAAAGACATCTACTGTTACAGCCGAAGTAATACAACTCCTAAATACTCACCATCATAGTTCGAACTTGGATATACTTTTCCTGCATTTTAGTGATAAGAGTAAAGATTAATTATTTTGTGCAGAACCAAATGTATACACATCTCTTCAACAAAACACCATATATGTTAATATACTTGTATTAAAAAATTGTATGAATGATAAACTAAATTTCATTTATTAGTTTGATGAAAACTAATTTTAATTGTTAATTAAAAATATGCATTAATTATTAAATAATTTAAATGAGAAGCATAGCTCCACTTTTTATCATATTCAAATTTAGAGTTATGTGTTATATTATATTTGACAAAAATATATGCACAAAATAAATATTTATATTGAGATATACTCTAAAATTTTAGTTCATACTTCTTGTATTAATTATTACAAAAAATGTATATTAAAATAATAAAATATTAAATTTGAAATATAAGGCCGAAGTAACGCAACTCCTAGATACTCACCAGCAGAGCCACCATACCATCCATGATTTTTTTCTGCATTGTATTGATAAGATAAAGCTTAATTAGTGTGAGCAGAACCAAATGTATACACGTTTCCTTATAAAATACCATATATGTATTCATCACTACTTCCATGCATACTAAGCCCAAGCCTCAGTGCATAAGAAGCTGTAAATTCACGGCTTGTTATTATTATGTTAATATACTTGTATTATGTTAATCTAATAATTTCATTTATTACATTTATGAAAACTAAAGTTTAATTGTTAAAAAAAATATATTGATTATTAAAATAAATATTTATAGTGAGATATACTATTAAATTTTGGTTAAAACTACTCGTGTCAGTTATTACAAAAATAGATACTAAAATAATAAAATACTAAATTTGAAAAGTTGAAAGATGATATTGTAAAAAATATTTTTTATTTAAAATATATTAAAATAAAACATTATTACATTAATATTTATTAATTAAAATTAAATTATTTGTAATTATAATAGAAAACTAAACTTTAATTATATAAAATTAAAAATAATATTTTATAATTTTAAAAGAATTACGAAAATGTATACATTATTAATGGAACAAATATCAGTATAGTTCCCTATCAAGTATTAGTGAAAATTCAGGCAAGAAAAATTAAAAGAATATATAGTAGAAGTGCCCATTAAACGGCTCACCAAATTTATGAAGTAACGAGAAGCCACTCGCAAAAAAAGTGGCGACGTTATCTACAGTATGGAGGATGAAGCCCAGGAACCCTTTAAGTTCAGGATCTGTACATGAAAAATAAGTTTAACTTCTCCATATTCTTCGTTTTTTAATTCTATCAATATTTTATAATATTAACCTCTTTAAAATAATATTCCTTATATTATAATATTACTTTTTCTATGATAACCACAATATATGTTTTATGCTTAGATTTTAACTAATTAATACCTAATTTTCAACTTCTAATTATCTTTTATAATATTTCCCTCTTTCTTATAATAACTAAAATATATATTTTTGTAATTAGATTTTTAAGAATTAATACGTAATTTTCATATGAATTTTTGACAACTCTAATAATTAATTTCAAAGGATTCTCCCATTTTAATTCTCTCATAAATAAACATATACAAGTTTATTCTTTTAGGATTCTGTTTTTGGCTTTAATGAAAATTATACAAATAATAGAAGTAATAATTTAACATTACGTACATATGAATCTTTTGCAATGCAAGTAGGAATAATAAAATTATACTTTTTATTGTTTTATTTTTGTAAAATTTTGATTATTTTTTTTAATAATATTAACCTCCTCCTTCCTTCTTCTGATATGTTTTCAATTTCTAGCATTTTGCTTTAGGATTTAAAGATAATATTCGATGTAGAGAACTAACTTCAAATTCAATAGTAAGCACAAATTTAAATAATTTTGTTATGTCTGAAATTTTAAAGTCCAAAAAAAGAATTCACAAGAATAGTAATAGCTACAATTTGAACTAATGATAAGCATGTGAGATAAAATAAAGAAAAGTGTGAAAGCAGAGGATTAACATACCTACAGGACGAACTTCACATAGTTGGCGATCTCCTTCAAATTTGCAAGGATTATAAATGTGGCTATTATGGCAGCAAAATAAATGAAAAGGAAGCTGGAAGCCAAATAGCAGAGAATCATGGACGTCTTTATAAGTTACGTTGCTTCTATTACTTAGCAAACTCTCCTTATTTGATTGCGGTAGAAGCATCGTCCTCTCTACACGACACGAATCCTCCAAATCTGATACTCTAATATCATTGTAACTGACGATTACATAAGAATATTCATTTTTTAAGGAGTGAGAAGCAGAATAATTACAAGATGAAGTATCTATATACTTGAACACAGACTCCCATTTAGAATATCCAAAATCATTCAATAGATCACTGTTATATCTAACATTCTGTGCCACTGGATTCACACATCGCATGAAAACCAAGTTCTCATAATAATTGGGAAACAAGTCAAACCTATTCGAAGAGTCTAATAGATTCCATGTTAGAGGATAGCGAGGAAGTGAGGAGCAGTTGTCCTTTTGGACACCATTGTCCACAACTCGAATGCTAAAGCCTGTGTAATTAATTTCGCGTACGTAATATTTTGCAAAAGAAGACAAGTACATCACCGTTTTATGGTTGTCTTCACAATCAAGTTCAAAGGATTTGTAACCGCAGCCTTCAGGGTCTGTTCTCAAACGAAACGGCAATTTAATAGATATATCTCCACAAGAAGAATTGCACTCGTTGTTATTCGCAGTACAACTGTGGTGTCCTAACAATAGGAAGACCTCATGAACAACAACGGCCACTAGCAGGAGATACCTATTGCAATTCATCATTGGACAGTCTAAGAAAATGAGGCTATTTTGAATGAGTTGCGAACTTTGGAGAAGGAGAAGCCTGCATTTGCTTATTTATATCCGGAGAACAGCCCGCCAAATTAGAATTTTTAGTTAGATTGGAATTAGTCAAAGTCACTTGCGTAGAAGAATGATCCCAAGTCGTCTCATAAAACAGACAAAGTCATGATATGGTATTTTCTTGACCCTTTCCTCTGTTAAGTTGAGCCACAAACGTCTTTTTCAAGTCTGGATGACAACTTTACTTATTTGACGGTGTAAGTATATGACCATAAGTCAAGCTTATGCACATTATTTTCCAAAGGAAGCAAAACAAATTTTCTAAATTTTGTTGGATTAAATTCAATTTATTTGTCTAAAATTATTTTAAAAGACTACATCACACATTATTTATTCTCAATTCTTTTAAATTTAATTTAATTTATTTTTCTATAATTGTTCCATAATATTAAAACAACCGGTTACAATTATTTAGGTAGCTAGAAATTATAATTCAAGGGATAGAATAATATCAAGAAGAAAGCATTATAGTCAAGTATAGAATAAGATCGTTAGGATCTTGTAATTATCATTAAGAAAGATAATTAGGTATAAATGAAAGAATTGCTCCTGAAGCTTAAAATTTGATTAAAAGTAAATAAAATTGATGGAATTCTTTTTAATTATATTATTACAGTAGCCCAAACATCACCTGAACCACAAATGTTGCCTTCAAATTTAATAGCAATTGACTGTTTTGGACGGTGACGCTGTTTTCCATATCCAAACGACAATTATAGTTTTTCTTAATGATATTGCAAAAAGATTTAACTTTTAGGTGGAGGGAAGTCTGCATATGCTGCTGCAGATTTTCCTTCAGCAACAAAATCTGACTTACAAATGACCTGCTTACGAAGTCATCATATATTGTCTAAATGAAGTAAGGACTTTATTTTTTCGCAAAAAGAGTCCACATCAATGACGGTGGTTAATCCTATTATAGCGACATTGGCTAGAAAGAATCAAGAGCAGACCATAAATTTCCTAACAAATGGTCTGCTTGTGCAACTGTCTGGAACTCCATGTACAGTTGAGAGAAGAAGGGAATATAACAGTTGGCAGCCTCTTGCTTTCCTCGACATGAGGGTAATCAATTGTGTAGTGAAGCCCACGGCTTTCATGCCGAGCAAGAGCGCTGCTTACTACCAACTTTGCACAGCAAAAGAGGTTTCTCATTTCACAAGCTTCGAGTCCCACCATTGTCTGCCCCCAACCCTTTTGAAACAAGTACCTCTCCCAGTGATTCTCCAACTCACTGATCTTTTCCTCCGCAGTTTGTAGCCTTATCGTAGAACGAACAATGCCCACGTATTGCCACATTATTAATTGCAGTTCCTTCCTCGCTTTCTTTGTTGCCTTCAGTATGTCATCCATTGCTTGACTCCCAAGTGCATTCGGTGCAATCGGTCGGGGCCAACAATTTGAAGCACTGTGATCAAGTTTGGAGCTTTTCATGTGATGAATTGACGGTTTAACTGCTCTTCGTGCAAAAACTAGTGCTTCGAGCAATGAATTACTAGCAAGTCTATTAGCTCCATGCAAACCAGTGCATGCAACTTCACCTGCCACATAGAGGCCTCGGACATTTGTCTCCCCCTGAAGACCAGCACGTACTCCACCGCACATGTAATGAGCAGCAGGAACTACTGGAATTGGTTGGCGGGTAATATCCAAGCCACACTTAAGGCACTCAGAAGCTATATTGGGGAAGTGAGAAAGAATTTTTTCTCTGTTTTTGTGACTTATATCAAGTAGCACGTAACTTTCATTACGCTTCTTCAGCTGGTCATCTATGCCTCTTGCCACCACATCTCTTGGGGCTAGCTCGGCTCTCTCATCGTATAAGGGCATGAACTGTTCCATTCCCAAGTTATAGAGGATGCCACCATCACCTCTGACAGCTTCAGTGATTAGAAATGCATTTTCTCGAGTTTTTTTGGGTTTGATGGGAAGGCCTTCATCAGCTAAGGCTGTTGGATGGAATTGTACAAATCTGAGACAAAAAGAGCTTGTAAAAGTCAACCAGAAAGAATTTCGATTACCTTGTGACAAACTCACTTGCAATATGACATGAATGTGGTTCCTAATATACTAAACCACACAAATGTGCAATGGAATTTACCAATACCCAAAGAACAACTATCTCTAACATCGATTCCCCACTAGAAAAGCTCCTCAATGACAACTTCCCACACCAACTCCCCCAGGTTTTTCTTGTACAAAGGAAAACAGAACCATTCTATTGGTTTCTAAGAGTCATTTCTTATATCTCTAGTGATAATAAAGAATGTTTAAGCACAGAGTGCAAGCAGGAGAATATGATCAGAATTAACTTACTCCATATTGGATATCACAGCTTGAGCTCTATGTGCCATTGCTATTCCATCTCCCGTAGCCACCTAAAAGAGAACATCAAGATATCATAGCCAATATATGACTGAGAGTTTGAGAGCAAACCATTTCATAAACAATTAATGGAAGAACAAATATATGAAAATACACTGAAATGAGATGTAAGCATAGTTTAACTTCTCTACTGTTTAGGTAATAAGTACTTCAACCGATCATCCATCTACACAAAACTAAGTGAACATCTTTTCTTAACACTTATTCATTCAGGTAATGATGCCATTGGCTGCATTAAGATTTGTAAATGTTAAATTAGAAAAAAGGTAGCCGAAAAGTTGCATCTTGGGATAACTATTGAAGTAGGTGACTTTAATTGCTGAATATTCAAATAGCCAGTCTACATCATCATCTACTGAACATTTAGGGAGCACCATTTCCTCAAAGAAAATATAGAAGAGAAAACAAACTAAACAAACAAACAAGAGATACCAGAGGATTCGTTGTAGATGAGTAGATATGGCCAGCCCCTCCAGATGCAAGTAATGTCACCTTGGATATGAATCTAACAACCTGATATATGGGAAACAACAAAGCAGAAGTGTTTCCTAATGAAACAAAGTTTTAACAAACCAAATCCAACATACTCAATAGCATACTATCAGATAATACTAGAATCACCTCTAGCGTTTTAGAATTCAAAGTGTCCACTCCAAGACAAACTGTATTAGGACCATCCTACAAAGAAGAAACATGTTCAATCGGAAAGTGTTACAAGATCTAAGA
>JAOQMR010000001.1:23011692-23021833 GCA_027563865.1 Erythroxylum pelleterianum | reverse complement strand
ATTAACTTCTGATTTTATTGTAGAACTTTACGAAAAGCTTTAGAGATCTATTCAACCCCCCTTCTAGATCGTTTACACTTTCAAGTCACATTTTCGAGAATTTATCTTAGTAATTCATGCTCCTATCTTATAGTAAACACTTCCAATCAATGACACATTTTACCACTCCATTCAATCAAATTCCCTACATTTAAGCTACATTTAGCAATTACACAACTCATCCATTCCTTCTTCCATCATTTCGTCCCAACCTTAACCAACATGCATCTTCTTCATTCTTCATCATCAATTCACATTATACATGTATAATTAACACCATAGAATTCATTTAAATCATCAATTCCAAAAGTTATTCAAAAATTCATAAACTTTCACCAAAAGGTGACAATTTTGGTTTTGGCATTAAAGAACCATCTCCACGACACATTTCATTCATCTAAACCATGTTTTATACATATTCTATCATGGAGAACAACATATCTTAACACCAAACTCAAAATCATAATGTAAAGGGAGATGAGACAAAATTTACCTATACTTTCCTTTAGTGATATCTTCGAATCCTTTGAGAATTTCTTAAATATAATGATAGATTTGAGTTCTTTGACCCCAAATTAGCTTAGAAAACCTTTGTTTGAGTTGAAAAATAAAAAATAATGGTGAATTTGGGTGATGACCGAAACTTGGTTTTCTCCTCCTTTCTTCTCCTTCTTTCTCCTCTCTTTTAATTAAAAGTAGATGTCTTAAATCTTTAGCAAGGATTGCACAACCTTACATGGAGAAGGGTCTAGAATATTGACTTTTCTTTGATCAAAATATGGTAAAATTACCCTTTTGCCCTTAGGTTATGTGAAATTACCCTTATACCCTCCAAACTTTTCCTAAATTTGCAATTAAGCCCAAAATTTGGAAATCACCAAAACTTTTATTTTTATTTGTGTCCTAGGACTTTTGAGAATAATAATTAAGGCCCTTAACTTTATAAAATTACATATTGTTCCTTCAAGAATTGAAAAATTACGTTTAAGTCCTTTAACTGTTAACAATTTGCAAATAAGCCCTTATGTACATCAGCTTTCCAATTAAGCTTTCTAAGTGTCTAATAATTTTATAAATCATGTTTAATCACCTCTAAGGCCCTAAAACACATTTAAATCGGCCACCATGGTCATATCCATCCAATGAACTCAGTTTTACACGCTTAAAAGCTTATATGTCGGAAATCTCCAAGATTTCACGTACCGATGAACTCTAAGTTCATGTAAGGGCATATAACATTATAAAAAAACATTAACATATATAACCAAAGGACATAAATACATCTTTGAACTCATATACAACCATGTATATATCAATATACAGTAGCATCTCCAAGTATAAAACAATACAAAAGGATTCGGAGAGTCTGGTGTTACACCTTAAGTCTATGTCATTAAACACATAACGTTTATATAGATATCCTTAAAGTTTCATATTACATAGAGGGATATGAGGTTTAATCCATAAAGGTGTTCTTTAATGTTGTTTAGCATTCAGTTGGAGAATATAAAGTTGTTCTCTAATGATGTTTATCATTCAGTCGAAAAACATAAAAGTTTTTTTTGATGTTGTTCAGCATTCGGTAAGAGAAAACAAGATTTCTCTGCTGTAGTTTAGCACATGCATTTGAGCATAAAGTTAGAGAAATCAAGACCTACAAACGAAGATGATACATTTTAGACTGTACAGGTATCATTGTAGTTTGCCACACTCCATTTTCTCATTCATGTTAGTGAGGTATTAGATATTCGTGATTATATTGAACCTACGTCACATATGACACATGTTTAATATTTTTCGGTATTGAAAGTCTTGCAAAACGGAATGTTGGACTTTCATTACCTTTGGATCGAATGTTTTAATTTTTTGCAAATTTGGTACCAATACAGTAGCGTAACTTAACTGAATTTGTAAGATATTTTACACTTGATAAAAACTGTAATTAATAATTGTCCAAGGAGGAGATTGTTAGACATTTTTTTGCCCTTAAAGGCAATTTTGTCTTTCTCCTATTAAGTGGACAACTATTAATTGTAATTTTGGCTTTTAATAAATTATTGGTTAAGTTACGTAATTTGAACCAGATAAGGATAATAAAGTGGCCCAATAAGTGATCTAGATTAATAGGTCGAAGTCCAAATGGAAAATGGATCCCTTTCAATGTGGACATGGTCCATATCGGCCTTATGATGGGGAAGCCTGATATGGAAGCTATATAAAGGTTAAGGTCTCCTGCAATTACTCAAGTGAATCATAAGCATATAGTTTCTTGACTCGTTAAGAGGGCTTGTGTATTGAGGAAACTATAGAAAGGCCTAGACCGAGCATCGGTAAACCACTTCCTCAACTGTCCTGGGAAGATTCCAACTCGTTTCAACATCGAAAACTACTTCGAAACTTGGAATGGAACCAAAATCAAGTATTTCACATTTCTTTCATTTTTTACCCTTTCGTGTATGATCTTAGGAACGTTATAGGGTATATCTTACGTGTTACATGAAGAAATGATTGAAGAACAGAAGAAGAGGGATAGGGTGGCAATTGATGATACAAAACCTAGTACTAGTAATGGGAAAGAAGCAGGTTCAGACAATGAAGTGGGGGAGTCAAATCAAGTTCTGATGGGACTTGCGAAAAGAAGTGTGGGAAGGAAGAAAGATAAGAAAAAAAGCACAAAGGGGTATGTCCCCTGAGTGTCTTTTTTAACCAGATCTTAAAATGTCGTTATTAGTTTGGACCACGAGAGGTCTTAATGACCCCCTTAAAAAGATGATGGTGCAGCAATAAGTCACGAAAAAAAAACCTATTTGGGTGGACTTCTCGAAACTAAAATAATGGTCAATGCTGATCGGAAGGGACTAGCTTTTTTGGGGACTAAATGGAGTTTCATGTTAAATCACATACATTACTCCAATGGTCGGATATTATGGTGGTATAATTTAGATAAAGTGAATGTTCGGGAGCTCAAGATGGGGGACCAATTCATGCTTTTGCAGTGTGGGTTAATTGGGAAGTTCCAGTTTATGGTGACATTAATATATGCATCGAATTTTGCTTTCCAACGAGCTAACTTATGGAAGGAGCTACTGGAGTTACATGAAGGGATGCAAGGGCCATGTATAGTGTTAGGAGATTTCAAATGTTGTCATAATTATGCTAAAGTAGAGGGAGGTGTAGAATTTCATGGAGGTTTAGGCGCTAAACTCAATCAGCTATTTTGTAGTACTGGTTTAGTGGATCTCAGTGGAATTGGAAGATGGCTCACCTGGAAAAACAAGAAAAAAGGAAATATGTTTATCAGGAAGAAACTTGACTGAGCATTGGTAAATAAACATTGGTTAAGCTCTTTTCCTCTTACTTCAGCAGTGTTTGGAGAACTAGAATTTTCTGATCATGCATCCATTTTAATACAACAACCGTGTGCTGGATATAGGATCGGGGCACCATTCAGATTTTTTAATGGATTTCTTCAAGTAGAGGGTTTTGTGGAGGTGATTTCACAGGTTTGGAGGACTGAGGTAAAAGGGTAAAAGGCCTTTCAATTGATGCAAAAATTGAAAATTTCCAAAAGAGTGATTAAAGAGTTTAGTAAGCATAGAACTCAAAATATTCAAGATATGTGTACCAATTTGGTTGAGATATAGAAGGAATGTTATAGGGACCCCCTTAATGATAGTTTGAGAGTACTTGAGGCTGATCGGATGAAAAAAAAATACCAGGAAGCTTTGAACTTGCATGATTCAATCCTTAAACAAAAGGCGAGAGAAACTTGGCTTAAGGAGGGTGACATTAATACCAAGTTGTTTTAGGCGTCTATTCTAACTAGGCAAAACACCAATACCATTACTGAACTGAAGGATGAAGGGGGTAATGTGCTACGTGGTCAACAAGAAATTACTGGTCATATTAGGGAATTTTTTTCAAACTCATGGGAAATATCAAAAGTGCAGGGAATGGTTTTGGGGTCAGCAATGTTTTGGAGTTTCTATAAGTCATGAAAGATTGGAGATGTTAAATGCTCCTTTTTTTATTCCAACAAGTGAAGGAGGCCTTGTTTCGGTTAAACAGTTCAAAAGCTCCCGGTCCTGATTGGTACTCGATTGGATTTTTTTCAGAAGACATCGAATATCACAGGACAACTCTTAATGGAAACAGCCATAGTTCTTTTCGCCTGGTAAGTTACTGAAGGAGATCAATCATACTTACTTATGTTTGATTCCCAAGAAGGAGCAACCAAAAAGGATTACGGACTATCGTCCAATTTCGTGCTGCACAACAGTGTATAAAATAATAGCTTCTCTTTTAGCCGAACGACTAAAAGGAGTATTGGCTGAAGTGGTAAGCAAAGCCTAAGGGGCTTTTCTTCCTTTGAGAAGTATTGGGGATAACATATTGATGATGTAAGAATTGTTGGGAGAATATCATACAGGCAAAAAGATTAACAGTTGTGCTTCAAAGATTGATCTTTATAAAACTTATGATACGATCAAATGGGGATATCTGAAGGATTGTTTGGAAGGGATTGGTATGCCTACACGTTTTTGTCATTATATACTTCAATGTATTCAAACTACATCCATGAGTGTGTTAATAAATGGGATTCCTACGAAACAATTTATTATCACTAGAGGGATTAGGCAAGGGGACCCTCTCTCCCCTTACCTATTCACTATGGCGATGGAGGGATTTTCAAGACTATTGACTAAAATGGTGAATTGTAATAGGCTATTTTAGTATCATTATGAATGTAGTGAAATGAAATTGTCACACTTACTGTATACCGATGATGTGAGATTATTATGTAAGGCCGAACCACATGTGCTATTGATGATGGTGAACTTGATGAATATTTTTTCTACTTGGTCGGGGATGAAGATGAATGTACAGAAGAGTGAAAATTTTGTATCTTCAAATGTTCGAATCCGGAGTGGATTATTATTTGGGTGGGGTTGCCTCTCCAAGAAACACCATTCAGGTATTCGGGAGTACCTATCACATCGGTAAGCCAAAATTTTATGATTTCTTGCCATTGTTGGAAAAATTGAAAGGTCGAATCAATGTTTGGCAAAATCATTTCCTATCACTTGTTGCTAAAGTTACTATTATAGTTTCAATGTTGAACAACATGCATGTACATTGGACTGCTCATGTGGTAATTCCAAATAGAGTAATCAAGGAAATGGAGAGGATATTAAAATCCTTCTTATGGACTGGTAAGCATGATAATTGCAAGGGAGCAAAAGTCAAATAGAGTGATATTGTAGTGCCAAAAAAATAAGGGGGTTTGGGCATTATTTCGATCACACAAATACAAAGGGTATTACTTATGAAGAGAATATGGAGATTATTCATGGATAAAGAAGCTATTTGGGTCAAGTGGGTGCAAATTTATCGCCTTAATGGGCAAAGTTATTGGCAACTTCAATCGAGGTATGAGCATTCTTGGATTTTTAAAAGTTTGTTGCAGCTACGAGACATGATTTATCCTTTAATTAAAAGTAGGGTAGGGAATGGAGAGGATACTTGTTTATGGTTTGACAATTGGAATGAATTCAACCCATTATAGTTGCGGACTGATTTACTAGTTTTTAGAAACCGAATCCCTAAGGAAGTTATGGTGGTACGGCTATTTCGGGAGAGGGCATGGTTGAATAGATGCAGATTGGGCCACTTACTTGACCATTATGTGAATGGTGTGCAACTTCGAAACCAGAAGGACAAGTTGATTTGGGTGGCAAATCATGGTGGGGAATTTATGACCAAATCGACACGCGGTATAGTGAGAGAGCTACATAAAGATGTACCATAGGTTGATTTGGTATGGAAATAGGTAATAAGTCCCAAATCTTCTTTTTTTTTCTTGTGGTTAGTAATTAAAAATAGATTACGAACTAAGGACCAATGGTTTGGTAGCTATGATCCCCTTTGTGTTTTATGTAAACATGTCAATAAGAGCAAAATTCACTTACTTTTTGAATGCGAATATGCCAAAGTGGTGTGGAGCATAATTTTACATATGATAGGGATCCCAAATTTCTACTATTAAAGGAATGAGGTGTTGAATGATGTTATATGGCATTCCAGACCTGGGCTGCACGATGGTCTGATCATCTGGACGTCATTTCAAGTGGTGATATATCACATATGGAGGGAGAGGAATAGACGCTTATATAAGGAAGTGGAACAATATAAGTATGAGCTCACTGCTACTATAGTTAACTTGATTAGAGAGTCAATCATAGCTAAAGGGAAGCAAGACACCATTAGACACAAACTCAGAGTGACCTAGTTAATTTAGCTGGTTTAATGTGGTTATAGGCAGAATGTTAATAGTAGTATAGTAGTGGTTGTAGTAATTTTGTTATCATCCTTGTACTAGGATTGTATATTATAGTTTCCAGCTTTGGTAATATATTTATTTTAATTTTCAAAAAAGAAAAAAACAGTTGTTTAGAAAGAAGGAGGAGTTGCACGACCGTGCTTCTGCACGATCGTGACATTGGAGAGTCATCTAGAAAAGCTCGATCGTGTAGAAGCACGATTGTGACTTTGGTAAGAGAAACCATGAACCAGAATAGAAGAGCTTGCCCCACCCATGAGTAAATATTTCATAGTAGCCTCATTAGACCGTTCATCTTTCTTGGTATATCCAGATAATAGGTAAGAGCATAAACTGAAACATTCTGGAGCTACAAAGATAGTTATTAAATCGTTAGCGTTGCATAAAAACATTCCTCCTAGAGTAGTTGTTAATACGAATAAGAGAAACTTTGTTATAGCCATTTCTGTACATTCAATGTACTCTACAAATAGAGGAATACATAGAGTTGAACATAGTAAAATAAGAAATTTAAAGATTTCATTGAAATTGTTCGTTTGGAAATTTCTCGAAAAGTTAATCATTGGTTCTTCTTTCCATCGGAACAATAGGGCCGTTATACTCATTACTAAACTTGTTGAAGAGATGAAATATAACAAAGGTATATCTTTTTGATCAGAGGTTGAGTCAATTATCAGAAGAAGAATTAGGCCAAAAGTTAGGATACATTCTAGGAAAATAAAACTTTGCACGATCGTGACATCGCACATGAAGGCTTATCGAAAGTTGACAGATATGAACATCCTTCACTCTTTTGGTTATAACTTATTCTCTTGGCCTCCAAATGACATTAGATTTAAACCAAAAAAACTCATAACACATTGTTCTTCTTGTCCAAAAAAATTTATGGCCATCTAAATTAATTTGGAAAAGCTTGATTGATGAATTTAGGATGAAAATGATGAAGTGTGCTGGAATATGATAAATGGAGTGTTTCACTGAACATTCTTCAATATTTTGGTCATATTTTGATCAGTAGATATCCAAATGAGATGATTTTTAATTTAGATCAAACTAGAGACATATGGCTACAAATTGTCTGAAGAAATAGAATTTCAATCCTGTCTCTAAGAATTCCAGAATCTGACTTGAAGTTGAGTACAGAGTATTGTTGTAGTTTAAGAAGAGTTTGAAGTATTTTGAGTATAACTTTCAGAATATTGAATCAAATTGTATGATCTTGGTGTCATTAGAAACTTAAGACATAGGGGAACAATTTTTTAGAAGGAAGTGTTACCAAATTACTCCATTTTCCTAGTCAGAATAATCACGAAAAGTTGACCCGAAAGTCTGTTTTCAGAAAAATCTGGAATGATCAATTGAGTTATTAAATTAGATCCAAATTGTTTTTAGGAGCAAACCCTAATTACAAATTAACTTAATTATATATTAATTATTGTTGATGATAACTTAATAAACTTAACACTTAATGATAAATAAATAATTTATAAATAAATTATGTTTTAATAAAACAATTAATTTATTATATTTTAATTATTATTAATTATATCAAAATTAATTAATTATATTTTAATTAATTATATTTTTATATATGTTAAATATATTATAATTAATTAATCAATTAATTATGTTATAATTAATCAACTAATTAAGAATATTTTAATTAATTATTTATTTATGTAATAAAAATGTTATAAATTTATATAGGAGTTAATTGCCTGTTAATAAGAAAAACAAAATAACATGCATGGTTAATAATAATAATAACAATTAATTTTAAAAATATTTAATTCATTACATTATTATTATTATTACTAATCACATACATATATACATAATATATTATAATTAATTAGTATATAAATTTTTTATTAAATCAACTAATTTTTTTACAATATTTAATTTTAATATATATATTAATAATAATAATGCCCATTAATTACAAAATACTACTTTACAAAATTTATTCAATGGTCTGTAACAAAAATTATAACTTGACAATTCACAACCTTATTAACAATAATAATAAAATAATAATAATAATAATATAAATTAATTAAAAATTTATTTAATTCATTAATTAAATGATAATTAATTTATCGGTTAATTATAATATAATAATATGATATGTACATATGCAATGTGTCACTTGTTAAGTCATAACTGTGCATATGTACATATATAAATAATAAATAAATAAATTTTTATTTAATAATTATAACTTGACAATTGAGAACCTGAATAATAATAATAATAATAATAACAATAATATCAATTAATTTTAATATATATATATAATTCATTAACTAAATGATAATAATGATAATTAATTGATTGGTTATTATGTGCACATGCACGACTGTGACACAATTGTGCATAAAGTCACAATCGTGCATATGTACTTATATACATAATGATCACTTGAATCGTAAAAAAAAACGAGAGTCGTCAGATTAGAATAATAACTACAAAAACCTAAAAAAAATACAGTAGTTTTCGGATCATTTGGACGGTGGGATGGTTGTGATAATCTTATAAATATTTAATGTAGGTAATTACAAATATTATAATAAGTCACATATATTATTTAATGTATAAATGAATATTGTGCAATTTTAAAATTTGATATTAAATTATCAGTATTTAAATTTTTAAATGTATATTAAGAAAGGAATTATGATAGAAATATTAAAAATATATCATTTAGAATATTAAAAATGAATAATTAAAATTAGGTTGTAAAATTTTAAATGTATATTAAGAAAGGAATTATGATAGAAATATTAAAAATATATAAGTTAGAATATTAAAAATGAATAACTAAAATTAGATTGTAAAATTTTGGAATGAAAAATTTTTAAAAAGTAGGAAATGTAAAGTGTGATGCATTTGTTATAAATGGATAAAATATAGAAAGAGAATACAAATATAAAATTGTAATTAAAAAGCAAAAAAATATATCATCATTCAATTATTAATTTTGTAGTCAATTGAATAATATAGTTATCATTAAATAGGTCAATATTTGGAGTGAAAAAAAATTAGGATTTTATAAAATTTCAAATATGCATTCATTTGCTGCTTTGAATTGACACAATTCACAAAATCCCAAATACACCTTAGTCATAAGTCACACCTATAATTACGTTTAAGTTTATTTGAAGATTTGTATGCTTATAATAATGCCTGTAAAAATTGTATTTTTCTAATTTTTAATTAAATATACTTAAAATATATTTAATTAATTAAATTATAACTCATTAATTTATAGATTAAAAGTTTCTTATATCAAAAAAAATTCTTCAGTAAGTTATTACTCAAATATCATTTTGCACCATTAGTGAAAATATCTTAAAAATTAGTTTGCACCATTTGTGAAAATGATTATTTGAAAAATTACAAAAATCACTTTTCACCGCCTGTAAAATTATATGTATTATGGTTGTAAAATTTCAAAATTAAGAAAAAAAAGGCTTAAGCAAATTATGTCCTTCACAAACGTGACATGTTAAGTCACTCGTAAAAAGGTATCACAGGTGGTTGTGTCGGATTCTGGCTGAACTGCACGATGCCGTTCGGATCCATGAATCGATTGTCTCACGTAAGAGTTTCGATGTGAAGTTCCTGCAAAACAAAGAAGGCACGTCGGAGGTTGTGTCCTGATTAGCCCCTCCGACGCTCAAGGAAGTCTTTTGGTGAAGGTGGGATCGCTGTAAGCAAGGAAAAACTAGGGTTATGATTGTTCGTACCTTCATCACGATG
>JAOQMR010000001.1:22927048-22945701 GCA_027563865.1 Erythroxylum pelleterianum | reverse complement strand
TAGTCATCCGAAATGTCTTCTCAACCACCCAAATCTTCAAAAAGCGCAAGAAACCGGAGAGGTGGGACATTACTTTCCCTTCTTAGTTCTTACACCTCCAATATAATGGGTTGGCAGTGTGGTGATGACTGATGGTAATATCAATAATAAAAGAATTTAATTCGGTTAATTTAATAGTAAAATTTTTAAATTGATTAATTTTATTTTAATAATTTTTATTATTAAAAATTAATTTATTTATTAATTAAGTGGTTGATTTTTATAACATAATAAATTCTTGTAAATTAAAATAAATGAATTAATTTTTCTTTAATAATTTTTTAATTATACTTCAAATTATTTTATAAATAAAGACAATCTCTTTTAATTACATTTTTAATTTTTTAATTTTTAATCTTTAATTAATTTTGTGATGGTCTAATATCGATTAAAATTTTTAAATTTTAAACCTTTTTTTTCACTATGTTAATTTTCAGTTTAATTTTTAAAATATTAGATAATTCAAGGTAAAATAAGTTACTGTCAACCAGAAAGTGTCACTAGTTTAAAAATTTAGAAAAAATGGTAATCATTTATGAGTTAAATAAAGTTAAAATGATTGAAGAGACATTTCAAAAATTCAAAGGCACGTGCCCTGTACTCTTGTAGCAAGAACAAGACAATTTGATTATACAAAAGGGAAGTGACCAATATTGTCTTTAAAGATAGTCCAATTATTTTTTTTATTTAAGAGATTATATGACCCAATTCCATTTAAAATAAGTCACTTAAAAATTAACAAAAAATTATTCAAGGATATTAAAACTCATAAATATTTGTTGAAGATAAAAAATAAAGAAATAAATGTCAAAATCATTTTAATGATTCAAAAGTTAAATCTATAAGATAAGAGGTTTACGGTTTAAAATATTCAACTGATATTAGAACGTTATAAAATTGATTAAAAATTAAATAAATTTGAAAGATTTTTAAAAATTATTGAAAAATATTTTTTTTACTCACCAAAAATTTAAAGTATATAAGAAACAAAAATGTTAAATAAAAATTTATTTTATTATTTTAGTTTATAAAAATTGATTAGTTTATTAAAATTACCCGATTAATTAATAAACTGATTGATTTTTAACAATAAAAATTTTAAAATCACATTGGAAAAAAATTGAATCGAAATGATATCAGGTTCAAAGTTTTTACTGTTAAATCAATCGAACTGGTTCGATTTTTAAAACATTCTTCTTATTAATTGAATTCAAATTTTGTAATTATTTCTATTAAATAAAAATCTTATCAATACAATAAATTCACGATTTATTAGTTAATTGCATTAGTAATTATTACTTATTTTTAAAATATATAATTTATAAAGCATTACTTATACATAATAAATTTAACATATACTATAAAAATAAAGTGGCAATTTTGGAAAATTTTGGCAGGCAGCCACCAACTTTGAAGAGAGCAATGGAAGAGGATAGGGTACATGTATGTATCGGTTTGTCCTGTTACTTCAACTTTTCCCAGGGACCATCCTGTGAAGCTTTGGGGCCTAGCCACTATTTTTGACCATATTGTTGCATTGACGCTGACCGTCTTGGACTTGGATATGAATAAATTGAAAATAGAAAATAGGTTCATAATTTGTGGACATAAGAAATGGCCTTCCATGCAAAAATGGGTTGCATCTTCTACGCTTGGATCCTCTGATCGAACATGCTTTATCTTTACCAATTTATGTAATTACAGTTTGGGTCATTTAATTACATAATTAAAAATGAAAATCATGTTCGGCGCTATCAAATTGTAAAAAAGTTAAATTTGATAAAATTTTATTCATTTTTTAACTTTTCGGTTTGATTTATTTTAATAACTTATGTTGTTAAAAATCGAGTAAATTCTTAATTGATCAGTCGTTTTTTGTAAACTAATTAATTTTTATAAATTAAAATAAACTAATTAATTGTTATTTAATAAATTCTCTTTTTAATTAAGACAGACTCTTTCAATCTTGCTCAATTTTTGACTAATTTTATGATAATCTAATATCGATTGAACCTTTTAAACATCAAATTTTTATCTTATTAGTTTAACTTTCAGTCTAATTTTGAAAACATTTATTTTATTATAAACCCTCAATGACACAGTTTACCATAATTAACAAAAATAAGTCGAACCTGTAAAAGCTTTTTAAAAGGTGGTTTACTAGTGAAAATAAGTTTTTAATTAAAAATTAATCAACTATTAAAGTTTTACATTTGAGTTGTTTAAAATTTTTAAGATTTTTAATTGTTAAAATTTCTCTAATTTTCTAAGTTAAATCGTTAAACAATTATTTCAATTTAAAATGTTATTTGAGACTAAAAATTTGTTTAAATTGAAATTACTGATTTCCTAAATTTTTATTTAAATTATATATTTTATGAAGTTATTATATATTCAATAATAAAACAATAATTTTTTATTTAATCAATAGAGCATACATTCATACATTAAGTAAATTATTTAATATATATATAATAATATGTAAATTATGTATTTTGAGTAAATCATTTAACAAACCAACAACATAAAATCAAGTAAAAGATTCAATTCAAATGAAATTTATAAATTCTAATGTGTTTTATGTATTTCTGTAAGCTAGTAAGCCCATAGCCCGATCAAATCCAACCGGAATTGAGGATCGTCACTTCGCTGTGCCTCATTCACAAGATATGAGAAACTGACCAGACCACGTTGATAGAATGACCCGCCACATTGGAAGTAAACCAGTTGCTGCCTGCTGGCAGCTCGTAACAGCGCCACGGAGATACTGTAATAACTGAAATTTAATCGAAGGGCAGTTTTGAAACCGTCACCAATCCGAGAAATGGGCGACGATTGCTCAGAAAACTCCGGTGTCATCACTTGACCACCCATCATTCTCTTTTCCATTGCTCCTACTACACACAAAAACCTTCACTTTCTTTTAGTTCTTCTTGTTTTGTCTGCTTTTGTGGGAAGTGTTAAAGAATAAGGAAACAGAAGCAAAGGGAAATATGGGGAACTTTTTGGACAAGGAGCCACCGCCTCCTATGGTGTTGGTCCCTCCTCTCTTCGATTTCCCGCCACTAGCCGCCCGTAACAGGTTTCTTGGTCCCTCCTCTCTTCTCAGGACTTTAATTCTCTCTGTTGACGTTGACGGTCGTGGTTTCATTTGTTTTCTTTTCTGGGTTCACTTAAAAATCTGATCTTTTTGTTCGTGAAAGATTTAAATTTGTTGATTGTGGCATAAGCATTGGGTTCGTCACTTCGTTGACAAGTTATTTTAATGGTTTCGACTTCGTTGAAGTTGGCAATTGTAGTTAAATGTAGTTATTGTGATTGTATATCAGGTTGATTTTCCATATTTAGTTCTTCGGCGGAATCAGTTTTGAACTTGTGTGTGTTTTTTTTTCTCTTGATGTGGAATGCTGTGAGTGAGACTGTTGTTTTAATGTGAATGGGACAATGCAGGATGTTGGAGTCGTCGTATAGTTTGTTATTTGGGAAGCTTGCATTAAGGTGTCTTTTTGAAGATTACTTTGAAGAAGCGAGGCATTTTAGCACGAGAATTATGTTAAAGCCAATTGATGATCCTCACGTTGATTTGATTGCAACAGTATCCATGATAGTTCATTTGTTCTTGTGTTTAGATACTTTGCATATGTTGTATTTGAATTGAGTTTGCCTATTTTCTCAAATCAACAAGATCGAGAAGTTAATCGAGGAACAATTATCTTTTCACTTAACGTACTAGGTTTCAGGTCCATTAGATCATAAGCCAGAGGAGAATATTGTGGGTAATGCTTTTTTCCGGTGGCAAAGGTACCTTAAGATCAACTTTCTGCCTACTAACATTTGCTTTGGGTGATAAATATCATTAAAGTCATACAATGTGTCATGAAGCAATGCTTAGCCTCTCTCTGTATGGGCAGTGATGTGGACGACCCTCATACATTCATGGACCTATTTGTATCCAACGCTGACCCGTGAGTAGAATTATCCCTCTTATAGTTTTGTATTTGGGAAGGAAGAAAGTTTTCTGGGAAGCAATCTTTCTCTAAGTGTTGCCTTTCTTGCTCTTGCTTCAGAGTTTTGCAGCTGAGGTCATCCGCTTATTATCCTAGATACGGGATTGGAGCATTTGGAATTTTTCCTGTACTATTGAAGAAAAGGTACATCCGCCTCATTTTAAAGAGAAAACCCAGGCCACTAGTTTCATGCTTTAGTTGTCAAGTGATTCCTCTAAGATTTCTACTAGTACAGCAGGATAGCTTCTGAAGATTATGGTGTTATGGGACTGAGATATGGCTCAGGAAATTTATCATTTGGAGCAACGGTTATGCCTTTTGCAGGTTTATAATCTTAACTTCGAGTTGATTTTACATATGCAATATTATGATCGCATGACCCTGTTTTCCCTCATTAAAGATGTTTGACATTGTTCCGAACTTGGTGAATTATTAACTTGGAGAAACTATGGTTCCTTTTTTTCCTTTATTGCAAAGTTTACAACCTAGAATAATAGATAAAATAATTCACTCTGTACTGGACAATGTTCTGTACTTTCAGTCAAAGACGAGTTGCCAAAGAGTGCATGGCTAGTAAGCAAAATGGGGAAATTGACTGTTGGAGTGCAGTATGAACCAGGATGTAAGTTATGTTTTGGGGCTGATATGTTGCCAAAATTATGCTTTTGATGTCTTGTGATTTTGTTACGTTCATTCACCCCATGTTTATATTAGATGGAAGCAAAGCCAATGCTAAATACAAAAATCTTATGAATTGGAGTGCTGCAATTGGATATGGAGTAGGATCAGGAAGCCCTTTGAGCCCCTCTTTCAATTTCTGCCTTGAACTTGCCAAAAGTTCTCAGGTTAGTTTTTTTGTTGCTGTCTCTGCCCCTCCTTTCTTTTGTGTGATTTTACCTCTAACTTATGTCCTCATAGAATTTTAGTACTCCTCTCAGTTTTCTCATAATATTATAGTACTATACTAAAGCTGTTTAAGGTGTTCATGCAGTTTGATGCTAGCTCAAAAATCACACTGCTGATCACTTGCCAATATCAACTCTGTGTTTTCCCATTGTGAATAGAAAAAAAAAAAAAAGTAGACTCTTAAACTCAAATCAGCTTGAATTCAACCTTGTCTGCACAAGCTTTTCAAATATTTTATCCATTCAGGACCAAAGCTCTATATCCTATTGTGATAAAAATAGAAATTGTGCTTTTTACAACTGTGTATTTAAAGTTGGTACTTTGTTAAGCAGTCCATGGAGGATTAACGTGTTTATTGTCAATTGTAGTTTATTGCCTCATTCTACCAACACACAGTGGTCCAGAGACGGGTTAGCTTCTTCTCTTCATTTCTAGTTCTATAATTTCCTTTTCTTTTTCACGTAATATCCATAACTGACATCTTCTGACTTTATCTAATTGCTGAGTCTTGCTTGTCAATTCAATGGACTAGGTTAATTTAATGTCTTCAATTCTAATAACTAAATTGAGCTATTTCATGGGCTTGGACATTTGTTCTTAAATGCTATGCAATGGCATAGTGACACATTATTGTTTAGTTTTTTGTCAATAAATAGCAATATTGTATTAATGCAACCATTACTCTTCAGAGTCTGGATGATAGTTATTAAATTGTCCAGATGGGCAATGCGATTCCATTTAAAACTTCCATAACACTTGATACATCAAAAATTAAAATCGAATGCCTAAGCCAAACTTGATTGTGATCTTGTCTAAGAAGGTGAGAACATGAGCAGTCTGACATAAATAAATGTCTCAACTGGTATAGGATTGCGTAGTGAGTTATGCTACATTTACTTCTTCTATAATCTGTTCCCATCTCTTACAGGGCTCAGGCCAATGCAATTGTGCATTCTACACATTATTGTGAATGAATATCTTATTGTCATTGGTCATCGAATATGACATCCTGTGCAGTTGGTTATGCCAAATGGGAAGATTAACAAGTTAATATTTTTGTATTATGTTTTTCCCTCAATCTTGATGAAGTTATCATTTCCTTCTACCTCACAGGTGAAAAATCCGTTTGAAGAAAATGAAATTGTCGGAATCACAAATTACATTGACTTTGGGTTTGAGCTACAGACAAGGTACTCATTTGACAAAATTGGTGAGAACTAGTTTGCTGATATCTGATTGTAACATGCACATGTTTTTCAAGGGTTGATGATGTCAGTACATCAGATAAAATCCCAGATTCCACCTTTCAAGTAGCTGCTTCCTGGCAGGCCAATAAAAATTTCTTAGTAAAGGTAGCTCTTCTGATGCATTCTAACGCTTGTATTAGCAGATTGTATCATCAATAGTGCTTTGTATCTCTGTACTTTCAGGGGAAGGTGGGACCTCTAAGCTCATCGTTGTCCTTGGCATTCAAGTCATGGTGGAAACCTTCATTCACTTTCAATATTTCAGGTGCCTTTGATTGCCAACTTCCCTCGAACCTTCACTACAGAGACTTTTACCTTCTGTCAATTTGTAGTTGAGGACAGGATTTTATGCATATTCTCTTAGATTGATGCAGAGTTTGAGTTCCCTGCTGAATGATGATCTGTTAATACGACTGCTAATGAGTGTTTGAATGTCATTGGATTGAGAACCTTTTTTTTTGTGGCATTTGGTGATGAACACTAGTACGAGTGATTCGGAACACTAATAGCACATTTCACTCCCGTTGCAAACCGTGTGAATATTATATATCCATAGGTTGGTCAATGTTCCGGAGTTTTGGTTGAATGATTCCATTGTCTTGCAGCTACCAGGGATCGTGTGATAGGAAAGACAGCATATGGATTTGGCATCCGTGTCGAAAATCTTCGAGAAGCTAGGTACTTCTCTTTTTTCTTATACCAATTTCATATTATCCAAGTATAAATTTTAGTCAACCATTAATGCTCTTATCAAACCATCTGGGTTTAGGTCTAAAAGTTGATAGGTAGGAGTATCTTCTTAGTCAGGATCCCTGATAGGTGAAGGATGTTTCTATATCAGAAGCTTCTGATCCTGAATAAAATTTGGTTGTGCAGTTATGAACGAGCCGATCCAAATTTTGTAATGCTGACGCCAAGCAAGGAGCACCTGGCAGAGGGAATCCTGAAGTATGGGAAGCGACCAATGTTACAGTCAGATGTAAATGCTGGAAACTTTGAAGGTTTGCCTAGAGAGCTGAGACCACTGGGAAAAATCTTGTAGTTTTCTTGTTTAGACTCTCCTCTTTTCAATTTTTGAAGAAAATAAATCCCAAATTTGGATTCAACACACTAATTCTTTCTTAATATAGAAAGTTTGGATCAACTTTGAGTTGTAAAATTGCTGGTGACAAAAGCTTTTGTTTTGTGATGCCAAATTGGTCATGAGCAATAGTGCCACATTTGTATTACTCGTAGATCTATCGGAATAATTTCTTTATTATATAAAGGTAAATTTGCGTATTATTAGATCTTTCAAGATCTTACATCTCAGTGAGACTCTCACTTGTTGTTGTACAATAGTAGTAAGAGATGCCGTAAGTACAGTAATGGATTTATCGAATTTTGAGTTGGGATTAACTTCTTAAGTTAGTTTAGAATCTTGTGTGGCCTTAATTCTTTGTCTTATGTCATTTTTTAGTTTATTTTTTAAATAATACTCTTTTAATTTATAAATTTAAGAAAAATTTAAATTAAAATAATTTTGTTTTAGAAATTAAGTTATTTATTGTGAAGTTATAATTTAACTTACTTTTAAAGAATAAATTATAATCTTTAAATTATAATTTTACTTATTTAAAAATGAAAATAAACAATAATGATATCTTGATGTTATATTTTTATTTATTTAAAAAGATAATTATTTTATAAATTTACCTATTTTTAAAAGTTTTATAATTAATAATTTTAGAATAAACATTTTCATATTTAATTTATGGTTCATATATTATTTTTAATTAATTTTGTATAGTTTCTAGAGTATTACATAAATGAAAAGGTACATTTTAAAAAATAAATTATTTTCAAGAATGATTAAACATAAAAAGGTATAAAATTTTAATAAATTATTTTAATAAAAGTTATCTTATTTTTAATTTTTAATCTCATAAGAATTTTAAAATAATAAAATAATATTTTTATTTAACCTTATTTTTTAATCTTTATGCTTTAAAGTATTTACCAACAATTGTTTTGATATTAAATTCAAATACTAAAATTAGCAATTTTATGTGGACGGTATGTGACGAACGTGATTCTTTCATTCTAAAAACGCTTGAAAGTAAAAGGAAAAGTTCAAAAAAGGAAACCCAAACAGAGAACGAACCGAACTAATGGCTGCTAGTGCTTCACTCATTTCTACACTCTTCTACTCTACTTCTTGCTCCGCCCAACTTTCTCGGCAACCAAACAGAAAATCCATCCTCTTCTCCTCCTCTCCTTCTTTCTCTCTTCATGACCGCACAGATCCTCGAGTCCTCCGTCTCGTCCCCCGTCTCGTCCCCCGTGTTCGGGCGACCACCAATTTCTCGCCGGACGGATCCTCCTCTCCGTCTCCTCTAGACTCGCTTCTCGTGCTCTGCACCTCAGTGGCTTTATCGGTGTCTCTCTTCGTCTCCGACGTTGGAGCCGCCTCCGCTTTCGTTGTCACTACGCAGCGGAGGTTACAGTCCGACGAGCTCGCTACCGTTCAGTTGTTTCAGGAGAACACTCCCTCCGTTGTTTATATCACTAATCTCGCTGTTAGGTTTGCGTTTGAAGTCTCCATTGTTGCGAGTTCGAGATTTTGATTTGGTTCTTTTGAGCTGACTTGCTCATTTTTGGTTATAGACAGGATGCTTTTACCTTAGACATCTTGGAGGTGCCTCAGGGATCTGGATCAGGTTTCGTGTGGGATAAAGCTGGCCACGTTGTCACCAATTATCATGTGATCCGCGGCGCTTCTGATCTGAAGTTAGTTTCTCCCTGAGTTTATACATTAGTGTTCCTCAGTTACGCTTGATTATTAGTAGCTCATTTTTGTGTAAAAGTTCAGTCAGACACTAATACAAGTACATGCTGCTGCTTCATGTTTATAAAGACACGCATGTTTTATTAGAATGAAACAAAAGGAATCATTGTTCCTGCGAATTAGAATCTTCTATGTGCTTTTATGGTTGTGAGTAGTTATCTGACTCAGTTTGTCATTAAACTACACCTTTCTACTGTAATTTTTACGTTCCTTAGTAATCAGTTGAATTGGAAATAATGGCTGGGAAGCACTTCATGTTGTTAGCCTCATCTTTTTGACCCTTTGATTTAGTGATAGTTGCATTTCAGGGTCACTCTTGCAGACCAGACAACTTATGATGCAAAAGTTGTTGGGTTTGACCAGGACAAGGATGTGGCTGTGTTACGAGTTGATGCACCCAAAGATAAGCTGAGACCTATACCTATTGGTGTCTCCGCTGACTTGCTTGTTGGTCAGAAAGTATATGCAATTGGAAACCCAGTAAGTTCCGTTTATGTCCTTCCTCACATCCTGGCGTGTTTTTGTTTCTAATTCTTCATTAACATTCTCCTCTTTTATTTCTGTTTGAATGTATGTTGAAAATGTATAATTGTTTTAAGTGATAAAAACAATGTAAGATAATCTTCTAAGATTTGAAAATCTTCATGACACGTTTAACTACATCCAAATTAGCTACTCTGGAGGAAAAAGATTAGCTGAGGATTTACAGTAATAAAAAGGGTAATTTGGTTTTTTTCAAATGCTACATGCTTCTTAACTTGTATGTTGGAAGATGACTAAAAATTTTGTTTGGTTGGTTCAACAATGATTTTGGATGAGGCGTAATTATATGTAGTATTTAAAGAAATTTAAAGTTTATATATTTAATTGATGCAAACCAAATATAGAAGCTTCGTATAAAATTCACCACCTTTTTTTTTATAGTTTATCCATATATATAAACAATTATGATACTTTTATTTCTGTAGCTTTGCAGTAACCTAAGAAAGTCATAATAGTTGTTTCTAACTTTTTGCATCTGTTTTTGCAGTTTGGACTAGATCACACCCTTACAACTGGAGTAATAAGGTACATAATTTAGGAAATTTCTTTAACATGTTGATCTCTTTGTAATAAAAGTTATTAGTTGAATGAATGACCTGTGGCCTAAGTTGTATCCTATATTCTCATGGGATTGACTACAGGAAGCTATTTTGCATTGCATGCTATCACCCTGTAGTTTATTTTAATTAACAAAATTACTATTTAGTGTACTTATATTGTCTCTTTTCCCTATAGTGGGCTTCGTAGAGAAATCAGTTCTGCTGCTACTGGCCGTCCAATTCAGGATGTTATACAGACTGATGCTGCCATTAATCCCGGTAATAGTGGAGGGCCACTTCTTGATAGTTCAGGAAACCTTATAGGAGTAAATACAGCTATTTACTCTCCTTCTGGTGCATCATCTGGTGTTGGATTTTCAATTCCAGTTGACACTGTAAGTGCGCACTTCCATAAATTTCAGTAAGGATAACAAAATTTTTGGTCTTTCTATTTTTTTTGTCAATAAAGTCTTAATTTTTGTTTAATTTTGTCAATTGAAGTGAAAAGAATTCAGTGTGATGATTAAAATTCAAGAACAAATGTTTAGAGGAGTACTTTTGAATTAGTAGAGACCGTATCTATGTCTTTCAATGGCTACATGTTGGAGAGAAACTTGTAAGAGAGACAAGTGAGTTTTTCTTGGTCAAAAAAATGTAGTACTTACTGGAAAGGGAGAAGTTCATGCAGAAGTTCAACAAGAGCCCTTTCTCATAAATCATGAGAGTTAACAGTCCATATAAACCCTTTGTTATCAGAATAGAATTGACAAAACTTAAAAATTATAGGATTGACAAACGGAAAGTAGATGTACTTGAGAAAAATGCAGAAGTAAGAGGACAAAAAATTTTGTTATCCTTTTTAACAATGATAAGATGCCAATGTCTGCATACTTGTAAGATATTGATCTCCATTATTATTATTCTAGGTAGGTGGCATTGTTGATCAGTTGGTAAGGTTTGGAAAAGTTACTAGACCAATTCTAGGTATTAAGTTCGCACCTGATCAGTCTGTTGAGCAGTTGGGTGTCAGTGGGGTGCTTGTTTTGGATGCTCCAGCAGATGGTCCAGCAGGCAAAGCTGTATGCTTCGTTGTTTCTCTTTCATTTTTTTAAACATGCTTCTTGTTTTTAGTATTTCTGGACAAATTTCTATACAGAAGCATGCCAAAATCCTCTAAACCAGACACAAAAATTGATTTTTGTTCAATTTCAACGTCTCTTGGCTGTATATGATGCATGATTCTTATACTTCAGGGATTGCTACCAACAAAGCGTGACTCCTTTGGTAGGCTTATTTTGGGCGACATCATAACATCTGTAAATGGTAAAAAGGTTACAAACGGTAGTGACTTGTACAGAATTCTTGACCAATGTAAAGTGGGTGAAAAGGTATGGCATTCACTTCACCTATACTCTTACCTTTGGTTTTAGGACGTTAGATTTGCGTTGTTTTTAGAAGATACTTGTTACATTTCTGCATTGAATTTAACTAGTTCTCATGGTAGTGCGGAATCTAAGTTATACTATCATCTAGAAGTCAGTTGTATGCAAAGTATGGGAACAGTTATTTTCACCCTAGCTACTCACTTTGTGTTAGCCTCTTAATCTATGTGTTGGCTGTAGAACCATTTTTGTAAGTACTGGAGACATAAGCTTTGTCATCTTCATTTGATTTTTTTCAGTGGAAATTATTTCCTTTTTTCCTGTTATTTGCTTCTTAATCTAGTGATCTAGCACAGGTAGAACTTGTTTATATGCAATGTCGTTTAATTTTGTTGCGCTTATACTGCCTTATTCTTGTGATAAAACTAGTCAATAGTTGTTAAAGCATGATGCAAGTTCATTTGATGCCTGAAATATTTTGATGACCAGGTGGTGGTAGAGGTGTTACGTGGTGATCACAAGGAAAAGATTCCTGTAGTACTTGAACCAAAGCCTGATGAATCATGATATGTGAAAGTTGTGGCCTGTAAATTGAATACGACGCGTGAACAAGATACTACTCTCAGGTTTGGATGTTATTCCTTTCAGGATAAAAGATCTTGTTGTACATATATCAGGAATTGTATTCTTGAATAACAGTCATTAAGATGATGTATCAACGAATGTGTACTATGTATAAATCTCTTTGAAAACTTTGAAAGTTCCATTCATTTTCCGAGATCTTTATATCACATGTTGCCTATCATCGTATCATAGAACAGATGTTAGTGTTTTATTGTCAAGACATCATTCAGGGAAGAAAATGAAAATTCATGATTCCGATGACTTGCTTTGCAGCACAAAAAGAAAATGTCTTCAGTTTCAGTCCTTCCTTATTCACACAAGTACGTTAAACTCTTGCATTCAGATCAAGCATAACACTATATAATGGATTCTTGTTATGCCAGTAGAAAGAAATTTAGAAAGAGTGTTGGGCATATTTTTGACACTTTAAATCGGAATAAACGGTATTACTATGCATGGAGTATTCTTAAGTGAATTTTGTTATAGTAGTATAATATCATGCTTATTTCCGGATGCTTTGTTTATGTCATCTTACAAACATAGAGTTGAATTCTTTAATTATCTTCTTAGAGTTTGGATTTTACTTAGCTTAGCTTAATTAAGACTTTATTTTCATATCTTATCTTGATTGATTTTATATTTTACAATTACTGTACACGAGTCTGATCATAAAAAGAGAAGATGGATCATGTGTAGAATAAATAAACTCATCTCACACACTTTTTTTTTTTTGGAGAAAGTAACATCATCTCACACACTCATTAGGGTATATATCATTTATTTCATAATTTCTTGTAGAGACTTGAATTGAGAATGAAACTTTACATATATATTGAAGTGTTATCCTCTACGATTTTCAGACCAACCAAATTACCCTTTAATACTATGCTTTTTTAATGCTAGTACCTTTCAAAAATATCTTTTGATGTTGTCTTTTAAAAAATATTAAAATTCAGATTGAATTAGATTAGAACTATTAGAATGTGACATTAATTTAAAGCTTAATTTTTTTTAGAAAGTGTGATTTTAACTTAAAATTTGGCTAACTTGAATTAGAATAGACTAAGCCAAATCGAGTTGGATAAACTTTGTAAACCTAACTCATAATGCTTGTTGGCTTGAAGAGGAAGTGTGTGGTTACCTTATCTCATGGAGGGCCACACTTTATCACTATATAATCATGACGTACTGTTAAATGCTCTTAGTGGATATATTAAGGTTTGAAAATAGAAAATGTGTAGTATTTCAACATTTCATACTCTAGAAAATAGCTGAGGAAAAAACTCTTAACCCTCCTTGTATAACTTTTGCCATATGCTTTTTAGTGGGTAAAATGACATGAAATTCTTCTTTGTTTCACTTGCTTTTTAAAAAATTTAATTATTTTAAAATTAATTTTATAATATTTTACATCTTCAAAAATCTTAAGTAAAAATTTATCAATTTTTTGTTTAAATTAATTATAATACATGCAATGATTTATTTTTAAGATGAATGAGAAAAAAAATCACAATAATTTTTACTAAAATATTTTGGTAAACATAAAAGCAATGTTTTAAAAATCAAATAGGATATTAAACCGATAAAGTATGAAATTTAAGGTTTAAAAGTTCAATCGATATTAAATCAAAATATGATTGAAAGATATTATTTTTAGCTGTCAAAAAATTTGAAATTTAATAAAAAGATTTTGCTAAATAAAAATTAATTAATTAATTTTTATAAGAATTTATTAATTTATAATAATCGACCGATTAATTAATAAATTGGTGAGTTTTTAACAACAAGCGTTCTTAAAGTAAATTGAGTAAAAAAATTAAAATTTTTAATATTTTTACAGTTAAACTGAATCGGTTATGTTTTTTATCATCGCATAAAAGTGTTGATTTTTGAATTTTTAATTTAAATAATTTATAACAATAAAAATCATTTACATTGATTAGAATGAAAAAAAGGATGAGCTTATTCGGAGGATGAAATTTTGAGTTTTGCTACCCCTCTTATATCACGAGCTTAAAAATCCTTCCTAGGATATCACATAACTCAATGTTCCAAGAACTTGTTTCTCATGCAAATGAAAACCCTGAAATGTTTCCCTATCACCTTATGTAAAACCTTTACAGATGTAGCACAGAAACTGTATAAACAACTCATCTCTCACTCTCTGCAACTGAAGAACTACAACAAGAACAAGAACTATGAAGACACGAGAATCCATGTAAAGAAAGGCATTGTGGGCGGATAAAGAAGACAGGATTCTCATGCAGTAGTGAATAAGGTCTATCAGAGGCGGAGTTTCCATTGCAAGAACAGAAAATGTAATCCAGGTTTATAGGAAAAGGAGCCGCAAAGTGATCTCCATTTTATATCTTATTGCAAATTCATCTTATTTAAACATACATACAAAGAAAAGTACATTATTTTTTAGAAGGAAATGGTGAGGAAACAAAGAGGGTGTCACTGATAGTAGTTTGGTTGTTCATACGTAGAGAGTTGGTGAAAGGCCAAACTCAAGCCCCCAGAGCTCGAAAGTTCCTTTGACAAAATCGTAGTAACCACCCTTCAGTGCTAGAGTCTTCTTCACCAATCCATCTCTCACAAATGGATAGCTCAGTAAGTTTCCAAGAGATACATTCACTGCCTCCTGCAAAACAGTTCATGCATGGTTGCTCAGAAACCTTTTTGCTCTTATCCTGCTCTATGGACTCAGGACCTAAGGCCTTACCTTCTCACAATATTTGCATTGGTCTTCGAAAGAGCTGCTGCCATGTTCTGCTAACACCTTGCACTTGGCTGGCATTGCTATTTTGACCCAATCTTCGATGAAATAGCTGCAGTATCACAGTTGTTCAAGAAACCAAATGTTGTTATTGTTATGTTGATCATCTAAAAGAGTTACTTTATGAACACATCTAATAGTTACTTTATGAACACATCTAACAGGTGAAATTAAGAAATTTCTTGCGGGTTTTGGCAGTAATGTTGAATTATACTCATTACTGCAAAAAGATTAGGCCCTTACGTAGAAGTGGTTCCATCGTAGGACATTAGCCCTTTAATTCCACCACAAGCACTGTGTCCAATTACCACAATGTTCTCGACCTGTGTTCAAAACAACAATCAAATGGAGGCTTCATCTGCCAAGGGTTTACTTTAAAAGTTCCAGAGTACTTCTCAGGGTCTACCTCCAAATGCAGAACTGCATATTCAACAGCTGATCCAACCCCAGCATACTTGACCTGTTGAAGCAGAGAAAAAACATGATTCTAAGACATGCTCATCATCAAAACAAATCAGTTCAAGACAGTTTTCTTTCTACTGAATAAGGTAATGGAGAAATCATTTGGATCATGTGGGTATTATTGGATTTAAATAGGAACCTGATCAAAGGGAGGGACAAGATTAGCAATATTGCGGACCATAAAGGCTTCTCCTGGTTGGAAATCCAGCACATGTGATGGGCTAACTCTGGAATCTGAGCAGGCAAACACCATAAACTGCAGAATATTTACATGATTAGAGAAAAATGAGTATTTAAAATACTTGGTATATTAGCACCTAATTTTTCCCGAACTATGGAATTGACTCAAATAGTCAAATACCTTGGGCCTTTGGCCCTTTGCAAGCTCTCTGTACAATTCCGGATTCTTGCTGCAAAAAGAATACACACTAGTGAGACAAACTATCATCATTTCATCATCAAATTCTGTAAGCAGTAGGTAAGTGGATTGAGTTACTGACTCGTATTTCTCTGTCTTGAAGTAAATGAAACCATTTTTCAATCTCTCGACAGGGTCGAAGGGTTTGCTGTCAGATGAGGCTGTTTGTAGCTCAGCTGAGATCTGCCCAACTTTTGTAGCTGCGGCAGCTTTTTCTTCTCTCTCGCTGCAATGTTCATGTCAAAAGCTCTCGCATCACTGAAGCTTAGAAAATTGTAAAATGAGCTTGTTCGATGTGCATCTAGAAATGGAAATACTCGGCCAGAAGATGTTACTCACATCGAGAAAACTAAATATTGAACAGAAACTGAAAGGCCCGCCTGACAGATAACCAATTAAACAACTTTCATGGGTTTCAAGGTGGGTATCCATTCTTTACCTGAGGAGTTTCTTAAGAGCTTCAAAGACTTCCTCATATGACTCTTTTCCCATATCTTCTCTCTGCCAGTCACCCTCAAAATTACATCATCAGGAACTAGAAATTCAGACAATTACAGAACAGTGTAATAATCAACTCAAACTAAAAGTCTTAATAGCTATGCAATGAATTTATAACTGAACAAGTTCAGGAATCATACATTTCTATGGCTTGGAATTCGGCAACTAATGTAATGAGGGTTGGTTTCAGTTCACATGCAGTATTTAATTGAGACGTTATATGTATATATAGAATCAGAATCATGCACGTCTCATTGAGTTCTTCCAATTGAACCATGACAAACACGAGGTAGTTGAGAGTTCACATGCAGTATTTAATTGAGACGTTATATGTATATATAGAATCAGAATCATGCACGTCTCATTGAGTTCTTCCAATTGAACCATGAGAAACACGGGTAGTTGAGAGTTAGATGACAAGGAACTGCAATTCTAGAGATTCTAGTGCCGTCTTCTTGCGATGAAGTAGGTGGCTACTGTGATTCTGCCATCTTCCGATTAAGTAGGTGGCTACTGTATAACACACATGTAACTTGTGCTTTTATCGTGATTCTAGTGCCATCTTCTTGCAACGAAGTAGGTGGCTACTGTATTGAGTTCTTCCAATTGAACCATGAGCACCACCAAGTAGTTGAGAGTTAGATGATAAGGAACTGCAATTCTAGAGATTCTAGTGCCGTCTTCTTGCGATGAAGTAGGTGGCTACTATATAACACACATGTAACTTGCTTTTACCGTGGTTCTAGTGCCATCTTCTTGCGACGAAGTAGGTGGCTACTGGATTGAGTTCTTCCAATTGAACCATGAGCACCACCAAGTAGGTGAGATTTTTTTTTGAGAAATTAAAATAAAATTAATGAATAAATAAATGGGAAGGAACAATGACTATTGTGTAGCGTTTGGTTAGCGTTCTTATGGGTGGAGACAGATGACAGGGAAATAAAAGTTCTGTACTTTGTAGTGTTTGCTTGCTGTCCTCACTCATTTTTGTTTCGTTTTTAGAGGACAAAAACAAAAATTTTTTGTTTCTTCCAAGACTGTATTACAAGATTTCTTGTCCTAAGGACAAAAACAACTCACATAAGGAATGTAAGAAATACCTACCCCTCCCTCACATAAGCAATTTTTTATTCTTAATTATATTATTAAAGTCGTCGTCGTCGTCGTCGTCATCATCATCATCAATTATTGCTATTATTATTATAAATTTTAATAATAATAATAATAATAATAATATATTATTATTATTATTAATTATTTTTATTATTATTATAAATTTTAAACTCATCATCATCATCATCATTATTAATTATTGTTATTATTATTATTTATTATTGTTATAAATTTTCTTCTTATTATTATTAATTTTATTAATGTTATTATAGGAAATTAATTATCTTATTAATATTATAAATTTTGTACCTATTATTATTATTATTAGTAGTAGTAGTAGTAGTATTTTTAATTTTATTATACAAAATTAATTATCTTATTATTGTTGTTGTTATTGTTGTTGTTGTTATTAATTATTATTATTATAAATTTTGTACTTATTATTATTATTATACAAAATTAATTTTCTTATTATTATTATTATTATCATTATTATTCATAATTAATTTTCTTATTATTATTGTGATTATTAAATTCTTTATTATTATTAATTTTCTTCACCATCATCATCGTCGTCATCATCATCATCATCATCATCATCATCATCATCATTATTATTATATGAAATTAATTTCTTATTATTATTGTTATTATTATTATTTGTTAACTTTTTTACTAATACAAATTATTCGTTTTAAAATAATCAATGAATTATATGTTTCCAACCATATTATACTGTAAGGGTATTTTAGTCATTGACACTGATTTTATGTTCTATCAACTGTAACCAAATACATTTCTGTCCTCAAGACGGAAACAGTTTTATCTGTTTTGTCCATCACAACTAAACACCTCACTATCCCCAATTTTTATTTTGTTTTGTCTTTAAATTTTTGTCTCGTTCTGTTTCTACATATTGGAGATAGTAACCATATGCGGCGTTGGAAAGTAATATCAGCACTGTTAGAAATACTACATCAAAGAAGATTGAAGGCATGACACTATTTGATTACCTCTAAATAAACCATACACAAAAACGACATAAAACTCTTCATTTCAAAGAAGCACTACAAGAAAAGAAGCCCTTTCGCGACGTTTTTAAAACGTCACAAAAGGTCATAAAACATCGCAAAAGACAATTTGCGACGTTTAAAAAAACGTCACTAAAAACGTCGTGGAATGTGGAGTAAGTAAAGGGTATCTGCGACGTTTTATGAAAAACGTCGCGAAAAATTCAACATTTCGCGACGTTTTCAAAAACGTCACTAA
>JAOQMR010000001.1:22899426-22926948 GCA_027563865.1 Erythroxylum pelleterianum | reverse complement strand
AAAACTTGTAAATATGAATTGAACAACTGCGACGTTTTCTCCAACAAAACGTAGCGGATTTTATTTTGTAACGATTTGTTGAAAAAACGTCGCAAAACATGTAATAAATCTGTGACGTTTTACAAAAACGTTACAAAAAGTGATTCTTTTCCTGACGTTTTTAAAACGTCACAAAAGACTGAATAATTTGTGACGTTTTAATTTTAAAACGTCATGAATGGCATATATTTCTTGTAGTGAAGTAAAGGAACCCGACGCATCATCCGAGCATTTCGGGAATGTTCTAAATTAGGGTTGGGTGTCCTAAATGATTTGTGACTCCCTTCCGGTAAGAAAATCCCCACTTCGTGTCTGGAACTTCATCTGAATATGACTATTTTACCCATCTTCCTTATTTTTGTAGAGGGTATGCAGGAGCTAATGGACTAGCCCAGCGACTTGCAATAACAGACTTCCTAAGATAAGATCTAACTCCCATTGCAATAACAGACTTCCCAGCATGAATATTGTTCTTTCCCCTTCTGAATGATTGATTGTAGCACTAAATCAATTGGTCGTTCCATGTTTTGGGACTTTTGTTGATTTCTTTCTTTCCATATCTCTTGATTAGATATAACAAGAAATAGCACCTTCTCTTCGAAAGTGGAATGGAAGCTTCTGCTTCTAATAGGAGCTTATCTATCTCGATAAGTGAATTAGAAGACCCTTTCCAAGAGAGCAAATTTATGATCTTATTCTAGATAACACTGGAAAAAGGGCATAGAAAGAACAAATGTCCCTTGTTTCAGTTCCTCTCTTACACAGACAACATATATGATCCAAATTCTGGATAAATTAAAGTCTGTCCATTGTTGCTATTATATTCCTAACCACCAGCCATAGAAGGAAAGCAGAACTTAGTTTGGGTTTATTACACCAGATAACCTTGCCTTAAGGATCATTTTGATCATAGTGATAAAACCACTTCCTGTAGATTTTGCTAGAGAAGCTCTTAAAAGGAGACCCTTTTCACAGATAACAATCCTGAGAGTTAGAATCAGGAAGGTATGAAGGTTTAAGATGATAGATTGCATCAGGAAATTGAAGCCATTCATTTTGATTCATAAGAACAACCACTTTAGATTTATGATCTAGCTCTGGAAAAGCAGAAATAGCAATTAGGTTTGAGGAAAGAGGACATGAGCCAGTCCAATTATCATGCCATAGGAAAGCAGTCTATCCATTCCCAATCTTATAGAAAACATCATTAGCAACTTCTTCCCTTTTCTTAAAAATCTAATTAAGGAACCAAAAATAGGATGGCCTTATAGATGGGGACCATGTGTTGTTCCCTTTTAAAAAGTAACTCTGATGTCATTTCATCCATAAAGAATGCTTATCCTGGATGATTCTCCAAAGCCTCTTAATCAAAAAGACATTATTAGTAACTCTTACAGAAATGATTCCTGGACCCCCCCTTTCACCTTCATAGATCAGTCCATTTAACCTTACGAAATCCAGAACCTCCATTTGCTTTACCCCATAAGAAATCCCTTATCATCTTCTCCACGATTTTGACTAGCTTCTTTGACAAGGGGAAATGAGTACTCCAATAAAGATGAAGCGAACATAAAATAGACTTAATAAGTTGGACTCTTCTACCATAAGACAAAAATCTATTAGTTCATTTGCTAAATCTCCTTTGAATTTTTTCAATAAGAGGTAGACAATCATTGAAGGATAACATTTTGGTGGAAATAGGAAGACCTAGATAACATAGAGGAGGATTTTTCCTGTCTAAACGAGTCAAAAAGGAAATAGTGTCTTGGAGAGGTTCTGCCGTAGTAGAGAGTACAAAGTGACTTTTATGAAGATTCACTTTAAGACCTGACACCTTAGAGAACTCATTGAGAGTGACCATTAGTAGCTTAACAGAGTATGGATGTGCTTTGGAGATTTGCAAAACAAAGATGGGTGAGTGAAAGTCTTCTACATTTAGAGTGGAACTTGAATTTAAGATTATGAGAGACTTTGGCTTTGATCATTAGCATGAGCATTTTTATACATAGGATAAATAAGTAAGGAGACAAGGGATCCCCTTGTATGATTCCTCTCTTTCCCTTGAAAATTCTAGAAGGTGTGTCATTAATAAGTACACTGTAGGCAATAGTTGTGACACAAGCCTTGATCTAGTTAATTAAAAGATCAGAAAATTGAACTCCTTTAGAATCTTGAATAAGAAAGGCTAATTGATGCTATCAAAAGCTTTGTTGAAATCAATTTTAACAACATAGTTAGGGAAAGCTTTCCTTTTGATATATCCTTTAAGAAGTTCCTGAGCAATAAGAATGTTATCACCAATATCTCTATTCTTCGTAAAGGGATTTTGATTTCTACTGATAATGAGATTGAGAACTTCCTTCAACCTCTTTGTTAAGATCCTAGAAATGATTTTGTAGAGAAAATTGGTGCAAGCAATCGGCCTAAAATCACCAAAAGTAGAGGGGCTATGAGTTTTGGGAATTAAATAAAGAAATGTAATATTAAACTCCTTTAGCAAAAAATTCATGAATGACCTCTCTTACCATAGGACCTATAATTGACTGTCTTTAAAAAAACCCATTAAGCCCATCCGATCCAGGAGCTTTCATCCCATTCATTGCAAAGATCGTAGCATTGATCTCATCATCTATAATGCATTCCACGGATTCTCTAGCAGCTTCAGGTGAGATTTTGTTGATAATAATGTCCTTGAGAGAGTTCATAGAGGAAACAAAACCTATGTTCGAACCCAAAAGCCCTCTATAGAAATCAATAGCTTCCTCCATGATACTTAGTTTATCATTGAGAATTTTTCCCTCCATACTACTAATTGAGCATATTTTATTGACATTCCTTCTATCAAACAGGGAATTGAAAAAGAACTTGGAAGCTCTATCCCAAGTTCCAACTTGGAAGCTCTTCCCTAAGCCAATTAATCTGAGCCCTTCGTTGAATGAGTGAGAAATGATCTTAGACTGCTCTTAGGTAGTGATCAAGTTCCAACTTTTCTTTTAAGAAAAAGTCTGAATCATTGGGATTATAAGAGAGTAAAATTTGAGTAGCAGCTAGCCTTTCCTTAGTAATATCAATAGCAGTTTGAGTACTAGTAGAATGAGAAGCTTTCAATATCTTCAACTCAGCTTTAATTGCTTTAAGTTTTTAGAAGCACACGAATTACCTAGAGCTCAAAACTTAAACTAATAAACCTGTCCTACTTGCATCATCAAGTCCATCTACTTTAACAAGATAGTTATTAAATCTAGAAGGATGTAGGGTAGAAGAATTTTGGAAGAGTCCCTCAATTAGAATAGGATTATGATTCGAGAAGAGATGATCCATGAATAAAACCTTACTATTGGCAAATTAGAGAAGTCATTCTCCATTAGCAATAGCCCTGTCCAACTTTTTCCGAATCAGCCAAAAAGCCTTTTGTTTATTAGACCATGTGAAGAAGTAACCTTCCATTTTGAGATCAGTTACACCCATCTGCTCTACACATAGTTTTAGATCTTCATTGTAGCTCCTTAGACTGCAATTCCCTTTTGCTTCAGATTTGAAGATTGCAGAATTGAAATCACCTACTATCATCTAGGGACCAAATAGGGTGTTTTGAATGCTTTTTACAGTGGTCCATAAAGAGCTTCTTTGAAATGTAGTGTTGAATCCGTAAACAAAGGAAGAGTAGATAGTAGTTCCTTCTAAGATGAAGTGGATTTAAAGATGTATCACCTGCTCATTAGAAAGTATCTACTCCACTTCGACAAAATTAACGTTAAAACCAATAATGATTATGCCATAATGATGGTAACGATGGTTGGATAAAAAAGACCAACAAGGATCAAAGATCTTTACCTTATTCATATTCTCATACATAATTTTAGTTTCCAGCAAAACCACAATAAGAGGCTTAATCCTCCCAACAAAATCCCTGAAAGCATTTAGCTTTTCCGGGCAATTAATACCACAAACATTCCATATAGGACTGACATAACAATATATTTTTACCTTTGGCCCCTCTTCTCCTTCCACTCCTCTGACTTCTTGTACTAGTCGCATTTTGAAGGTTTTCAAGCTCACTTCCATTAGTCACCTTTTCATTGGAGGAGTTGGTGTAAAAAGTAGCATCCTCCTTATGTAGGTAGCATTTGTTAAAACTGCCTCATTTTGGAGAATCTTCTCTTTATCACCAACCTGAACCTGTTCAGACACATTAGCCTCCTCCTGGATGACATTCTCTGTATCCATCACCTGAACTCATTTTGTTCCCCTCTCATTGGATGGAGGTGTTTTGATTTTTTTCCTTAGTTTCTTGTATTGCATAATCTAGGTTCAGCTGAGGAGCATTTGGGCAGCTAAAACCATCTTTAAGACCCATTAATTTCGTATAATTGCCTTTATAAAAAACCTTACCAGTTCGTTTCTACACCTTCCCTTGCATAATAACTGAGAGTTTCCAACTATATGAGACATAAATTATGTCTTCTTGCAAGGCATTGTCAATGCCAAGCTGCATAGTTAGAATATAGTCCAGAAGCTCTTTGGATCTATCCACACTGACACAAATCCGCACATAGCCAACTCTCTTCCTCTTTGTAGTAGTTCATCCATACATAGAGGTCTACCAATGAAGCTAGCCCAAGAACTAATGGCTTGGGTGGTCCAATACTCTAATGGAATGATATGTAAGTTAATCCATAATGGAAAGTTATGCAGCTTAATGTTTTCAAGCTTTATACTCAGCTTCCATTTTTGTAGGAATAAAGGAAGTTGTGCTACATGTCAAGGGCCTTCCTCTAATATCTTATTTGCTTCATCGTAAGAGGGAAAATTGAATAAGACCAAATTGTCTTCAGTAAGAAGAACATCAGATAGTCATCTATTTTTCCAATGACTAATTGCCCATTTGTTTAATGATGGGAAAAGCAGGTCGTCATTCCATAAAGAATCTTACCAGAGAGGATTCCCATATTTTTGTGTCATTTCGTAGGGTTTCAATATCTGGAAACACTACTGGTTCGCCATCAATAAGTTTTGGTAGGTTATACTGAATAGTGACACCAGATGGCTCACCCACAACCTGTTTCCAGCTTATGTTCTATGGAATATTAAGAGAAGAAGAACCAGTGAGGGGTTGCTTAGGCTGTAGAGTATTATTTGGGGAGGAAAGAGGGGTTTGAGGTGGTAGAAGAGGGTAACAAAGTCTACTGAATCTGCTAGGTTTGAAACAGACGTTGAGAAGATGGTTGTTTTTCAGCAGGGATGATAAGGGAGGAAGATTTTGGTGAGGGTAAAGGGGGGAAATCATCGTTGGAGTTAGTCTGCATTGGACTTAGTTGATAAGGAAAAAAGAAAGAACGACTTTTCAGAATAAAAAGAAGAGATGATCAGGTGACAGTTTAAGAAACAAAGGTGACTGAAAGGTAGGAAATTTCCAAAAGAACCCTTATAAAGAATACCACATTAAGGTTGGAACCAGAGCTTAAGCACTCAAGGTAGACAAAAAGAAGAGCATTTAAACCAGGTAACAATTTGATTTGTTTAATTATGATATTTGATTAGGTAAGAGTTAGATGATAAGGAATTGTAATTACAGAGATTCTATTGCCATCATCTTGAGATGAAGTAGATGGCTATTGTGTGTTGGGTTTTAGATCCAAAAATTAAAATACAAAAAAGAGTAGAAAAGAGGTAATGCAAGAAGTAATTTATTGATGGGTGCACTTTACATTGATGTTGAATGCTTAAATATATAGACAATTAAATAATAAACATAGGTAATATCTCGGTAAAGATTAACCAAACAAATCAAAAGTTTAAACTTTTAAATAAGATAAAAGAAACAATCTAGACAAACTTGGCTAATTCAAAAAAATAGGATCACATTTTTAACACTTTTGAATCATTCTCCAACATTCCCTCTTGATTCAAAATTGTAAGATTCCTTGCATCTAATGATGTACTTTCCATCACCCTTTAATAGATGAAAGTTTTCTCTACAATCCTACTATCAGGTAGCTCTTCTCCCATCAATTTAATTTTATTTAACATTATCATTAGCTTATTAGAAACCTCTTCTATAGTCTCCTTTTCTTCCATCGTTAGAACCCCAATTTAACACTTGCATCCTCCTTGTTCTATTGTTGCCATAATAAAGTTCTTTTGGTGTGTCCCAAGCTTCCTTGGCTGTTTCACAACCCATAATCCTTGAAAAATTTGATTCAACGACAGCAACATGAATTTGAGATAAGGCTCTTGAAGCTTTGGCTTCTTTATCTTCATGAGCCCTAATTTAATTGAGTGTTGGGTTATTTCTTAGAGTAGTATTTGCCTTTTACCTTCAACCTTCTACCACAAGTCAATGCCTCTCAAATGAGCTTTTATTTTGATTGCCCAAACTTAATAATTCTCACTATTAAAAATTAGAGGTGAAAAAGCTAATGTATTGTTGGACCCCATGTCGCTAATGTCTCTCGAATGCTCACGAGTCCCTTAAAATTATAAAGAGCTCTAATATTATGTTGGGTTTTAGAACAAAAAATTAACAAAAAAAAATAGAAAAGATATAATGCAAGAGGCAATTTATTGATGGGTGCACTTTACATAGACATAAAAGGCCTAAATATATAGACGATGAACCAAACTTAGCTAATATTTTTGTAAAGATTAACCAAACAAATCAAAAGTTTAAATACCTAAGAATCAATTTTAACAACTTTTGAATCATTCTCTACCACTGTAATTCTAGTTCCATCTTCTTCCGATAAAGTGGGTGGCTGCTGTATAACACACATATAACTTACTTTTACTATGATTCTAGTGACATCTTCTTGCGATGAAGCTACTATTTTTAGTTCTTCCAATTGAACCATGAGCATCACCAAGTTGGTGAGAGTTAAATGATAAGGAACTGCAATTCTGGAGATTCTAGTGCCATCTTCTTGTAATTAAGTAGGTGACTACTGTGATTATAGTGCCATTTTCTTGTGATGAAGTAGGTGGCTATTGTATAATATGCATATAGTTGGCTACTGTATAATGCATATTTAACTTACAAAAAGATGGCCCTAAGATATATAATGCGCATATGACTTGCTTTTCTTTGTAATTGCATGCTTGTGTTCTTTAACACCTATTCTAATTTACAGTCTAACAAAAGAAAAATCTGATTGTATTACATGTTTAGAAAATCAACATCATATATTCTCCATACAAGCATTAACAATGTACGTAGAAGATAATACTCAAACTTCCATACTTGCCAAGAAACTGAAGGTATATTAAAGAGGAGGAGTACCAAGTAAGGTTGATGATAGAAGGAGGAGCTGCGAAAAAAGGCTAGTTCCTGATGAGACAAAAAGAGAAGAAGAAGAAGAACAAGAGGGAGTTCTGAGCCTAGCAGAGACAGAGGGACGTAATGTGGGTCTTTTGGTGACAGAAGAAGCTTGAGAGACAGATGATGATGAGGTGAGGCTCCAGCCGTTAATGGAAGTCGTCGATATTGTGCTCGGGACCCTTTAACTCTGTGGCTTTATAATACCATTTTGTGAGGTCAACACATTCGAAGGCTTGGTGAATCCAAGCTTCTTCCCTTGTTGATTAGGTTTGGACGTTCCATTATATATTGGATTCTTGTTTTGCTAGTAAAAATTGTTCGAAGGCGGAGGAGTGAATTAAAGAGAAGAATGTGTCACTCAAATTTTAGCTTGCATAACCAGAGGTATTTATAGGGAGCTTAGTATTATTCTAAAACTACTGCTTAAAATGGAGTCCAAATCTTTTGTCCAATATTATGGTGTCTTATTGTGTTCAATAAATCTCAGTTATTCATATATGTGAGTCTCGTAGAGGTCCTACGTGGGTCTCACATGAGTCCCGCAAAATAAATGACTGAGATTTTATGAGACAGAATAAGACAGAGACCTTATAATGCATAACAACTTTCTACCCTGCTAACTTATTAAATTCTCTTTATAAAAATCTATTAGAAATAAATCCTAGTCATATATGTTGGTCATCTCGAACTCATGAGACATCTTCTTCTTAAACCCTTCAAACAATATCGGATTGTTGCCGGTAAAGATGAGATCGTCCACAGAGAGCATACTCATTAAGTCTTCAAACAAAATAATTCACTATCACCTTATGTAAAATCTTTACACAAGTATTATAGAAACTATATAAACAACTCATCTCTCACTCTCTGCAACTGAAGAACTACAACAAGAACAAGAACTATAAAGAAACAAAAATCAATATAAGAAAGGCATTGTGGGCGGATAAAGCAGACAGGATTCTCATGGAGTACATAAACATTCATGGAAAAGGATAGTAATATCACATTCCCATGAAAACTGTTAGAGTGTAGCTTTTAATTTCTGCTATTCTTTTTCTCTTTACTTTCATTCTCTAAGTGGTCATTTCTTAGTTGAATGTAGACCTTAAAAGGTGTTGGAACAGTCGTAGATTGTGGTTATTTTCTCTCCTTAACTTATGAAGTTATGTATTCTGCTCATTGCTATAAGGCTATTACTGATAAATGTGCAGCAACAGTATGTAATTTTACCAAGTTGGACACTGTACTTGGTATGAATAAACCATGCTTAGAAACTTGGCCTCAACAATGGAGTCGAAGAAATCCATGTTCTTGAGAAAAGGTTCTTCTTCTGATCTACATAAAATTGGAATTTCATCGAAAAGGATAACACTGAAGAGGGCCCCATCTTTGCAGGGAACGACTTTTATGCAAGACTCTAGAGCTTCCAATGTAGTATGGTAGCCACATCTTTTACCTAACAAAAGGAAAACAGAAAAAAAGAAGAAAATGCAGTAGTGAATAAGGTCTATCAGAGGAGGAGTTTCCAGTGCAAGAACCTAAAATGTACTCCAGGTTTATAGGAAAAGGAGCCGCAAAGTGATCTCCATTTTATATTTTATTGCAAATTCATCATATTTAAACATACATATATAAAAAAAAAGGTACATTATTTTTGAGAAGGAAATAGTTAGGAAACAAAGAGGGTGTCACTGATAGTAGTTTGGTTGTTCATACGGAGAGAGATGGTGAAAGGCCAAACTCAAGCCCCCAGAGCTCGAAAGTTCCTTTGACAAAATCGTAGTAACCACCCTTCAGTGCTAGTGTCTTCTTCACCAACCCATCTCTCACAAAAGGATAGGTCAGTAAGTTTCCAAGTGATGCATTCACTGCCTCCTGCAAAACAGTTCATGCATGGTTGCTCAGAAACATTTTTAATCTTATCCTGCTCTATGAACTCAGGACATAAGGCCTTACCTTCTCACAATATGTGCACTGTTCAGCCAAAGAGCAGTTGCCATGTTCTGCTAAAACCTTGGTCTTGGCTGGCATTGCGATTTTGACCCAATCTTCAATGAAATCACTGCAGTATCGCAGTTGTCAGAGAAACCAAATGTTGTTATTATGTTTACTTTATGAAGACATCTAACAGGTGAATCTAAGAAATTTCTTGCACGTTTTGGCAGTAATGTTGAACTATACTCATTACTGTAAAAAGCTTAGGCCCTTACGTAGAAGTGGTTCCATCGTAGGGGAAGGACATTAGCCCTTTGATTCCACCACAGGCACTGTGTCCAATGACCACAATGTTCTCGACCTGTGTTCAAAACAACAATCAAATGTAGGCTTCATCTGCTAAGGGTTTACTTTAAAAGTTGCATAGTACTTCTGAGGGTCTACCTTCAAGTGCAGAACTGCATATTCAACAGCTGATCCAACACCAGCATACTTGACCTGTTGAAGCAGAGAAAAAACATGATTCTAAGACATGATAATCATGAAAACAAATCAGTTCAAGACAGTTTTCTTTCTACTGAATAAGGTAATGGAGAAATCATTTGCATAATGTGGGTATTATTGGATTTAAATAGGAACCTGATCAAAGGGAGGGACAATATTAGCAACATTGCGGACCATAAAGGCCTCTCCTGGTTGGAAATCCAGCACATGTGATGGGCAAACTCTGGAATCTGAGCAGGCAAACACCATAAACTGCAGAATATTTACATGATTAGAGAAAATTGAGTATCAAAAAAACATATAAAACTTGATATATTAGCACCTAATTTTTCCAAAACTTTGGAATTGGCTCAAATACCTTGGGGCTTTGGCCCTTGGAAAGCTCAGTGTACAGTCCTGGATTCTTGCTGCAAAAGAATACAGTGACACAAAATATCATCATTTCATCATCAAATTCGGTAAGTAGTAGGAAAGTGGATTAAGTTACTGACTCGTATTTCTCTGTCTTGAAGTGAATGAAACCATTTTTCATTCTCTCAATAGGGTCGAAGGGTTTGCTGTCAGATGAGGCTGTTTGCAGTTCAGCTGTGATCTGCTCAACTTTGGCAGCTGCAGTAGCTTTCAGTTCTCCTTTCTCACTGCAATGTTCATATTAAAAGCTCTCACATCACCGAAGCTTAGAAAATTGTGAAATGAGCTTGCTCGATGTGCATCTAGAAATGGAAATACTCGGCCAAAAGATGTTACACACATCGAGAAAACTAGATATTGAACAGAAACTGAAAGGCCAGCCTGACAGATAATCAGTTAAACAACTTTCACGTCAAGTTGCGTATCCATTATTTCTTTACCTGAGGAGTTTCTTAAGAGCTTCGATGGCTTCCTCATATGACTCTTTTCCCATATCTTCTCTCTGCCAATCACCCACAAAACACTTTCAGGAACTAGAAACTCGGGCAATTACAGAACAGTGTAATAATCAACTCAAACTCAAAGTCAAAATTCTTAATAACTATGCAATGAATTTATAACTGAAAAAATTCAGGAATCATGCATTTCTACGGCTTGGAATTCGCCAACTAATGTAATAAGGGTGGGTTTCAGTTCACATGCAGTATTTAATAGAGACGTTATATGCATATATCGTTTTACACAAGTGAATCGGGACCATGCACGTGTCATTGAGCCCTTCCAATAGAACCATGAGCACCACCAAGTAGGTGAGAGTTAGATGATAAGGAACTGCAATTCTATAGATTCTAGTTCGATTTTGCGATGGAGTAGGTGACTACTATATATATAATAGACATATAACTTGCATTTCTTTGTAATTGATGCTTGTGTTCTTCAATAACTATTCTAATTTATAGTCTAACAAAAGAAAAATCTGATTGCATTACATGTTTAGAAAGGAAAATCAGCATCATATATTCTCCATGCAAGCATTAACAATGGACGTAGAAGATAATACTCAAACTTCCATACTTGTCAAGATATATTAAAGAGAAGAAGTACCCAAGTAGGGTTGATGATAGGAGCAGGAGCTGCGAAAACAGGCTGGTTCCTGATAAGAGCAGGAAGAGAAGAAGAAGAAGAAGAGGGAGTGGCGAGCCTCGCAGAGACAGAGGGACGTAACTTGGATCTTCTGGTGACAGAAGCAGCTTGAGAGACAGATGATGATGAGGTGAGGCTCCAGCCGTTAATCGAAGCCGTCGACATTGTGCACGGGACCCTCGTACTTCGTGGCTTTATAACACCATTTTGTGAGGTCACCACATTCTCTTGAGATAAGGAAAGCGAAAGCTTGGTGAATCCAAGCTTCTTCCCTCGCGGATTAGGTTTGGACGTTCCAGATCATTTTCTGTATATGTTCATAACATCTATGCAATGTTCTTCTAGTAGATATATATATCATCAAAAAGGCATGTATATGCAATTATGTATTTTGCTCTTTCTTTTGTTAACATGAATTGCATGCACATGCACGTAGGTTTCATTGTATATTAACTAATACTTTTTTTTCCCTAAAGACTAAGTTATAGTTTATACTTTCAAGAGTAAATATATAAATTTATCTATGCTTTTACTTATTTAAAGAAGTACTTTTATCTTCAAAATTATTTAAGTGCACCTTATAATTAAAAACATTTAAAAGTTAATATTTATATTATTAATAATACTATTTAGAGATAATATATTCAAAAATGCTCAATTTTTAATTTTTAATTTATTATGCCTATTATTTATTATTAACTTCATGTGAAAGTAATCACATAAATTTTATTACTTATTTAATAGTTATATTTAGCAGTCAGCTACATTAAATTTTTAAAATTTTATATTATTTAAATAATTTATATCAATAAAATATTTTAAAATTATAAAAAAATTCCATCTTCTCCTTGATATTTAACTAAAGAAATTAAAGAATCCAAATTCTTGTATTAAATGGAGAACAAATCATTGTAAAACATGCTCTTTCACTCTAATTTGACAATAGTATGTCCTTTTTAATGGGAAGGTGCCTCCGACTCATCTTATCCACATATTTATGTAGGTCTCACGTAAATGTGTAGATGAGATAAGTTAAAATAGCGTTGGAACAGCAAAAGTAGAACAGTTGATTTGATCCCCTTCTCAATATAGAAACATACATAAAATGAAATTAGAAACTCCCAAGAGATTACTAAACCATATCTAATGAACCAATACGCTTATTCAAAACTTGTTGATAAATTCTGGACCTTACGCGTGTCAGCAAATGTAAGAAAAGATAGAGAAATGATGAGTGGGTTCAACGAAGAGAGATGGTGACAACATTTGATGGAAGTTTTGTGGCAAAATTAACCATAAGCGTTCTGCCTGACAGTTCTGTATTGTATTTGTATGGCATTGAATGAAATAGTGGAGCCAACGACCAACGGTTAGTGATGGGTGTGAAGTGATAAGGTCCTATCCTCAAAACATGGCTGTGGTGCTTCTTTGAGGATCCAAAGATAGAATTCTTTATCTTCTTTGCACTGTGTAAGTGGGACTCTGATGATGAAGCGTATGAGAGGTTTGGTATTGGAAATGATAAAAAGCTCACATGAAAATGGAGGAGATGCAATGGCTACCTTAAATTCTTACATGATATCTTTGTGGAAGTATGATGAGGCACAAATAATAACTTATTTAATTATTAGTAGTATTTCCAATTATAAGAAATACAGACATGATTTCAATAAAATTTAACATGAATATTAAAAATTAGAACATAACAAATCACTCAAATTCAAGAATTGATGAAAACATAATTTAGTTTTGTATAAACCTACCTTGACGCCAGAGACATATAAGCACGCGCCAAAACTTTACATACGTTATTTGGACGTAGTCTTTCTATTAGTTGAGAGTAAGACTGCGTATTATTGAACTTTTTCAAACTTTGTGTTTCAAAGTTGTATGCAAAATAAAGAGAAAGTAAACCGATAAACGCAAGCAAGAACAACAATTTCATCGCCTCAGGCTGAAATCAAGATCTAAGGGTGGAATCGATATGCACATATTATATAAGTCATGGAATGAGAGATATGTCGACATTATTTAGGGAAAGTGTTGACATGCAGGCTTGCGTCGTGTCATCTGCTTCATATCTTCTTTTCGCTTTTGGTATTGGTTGCGGGAAGATATTATTTCCAATTTTTCAATTTTATCTATTATTTAACTAATTTTATATCTACTACTTAATTAAACTTTTTAAATTTTAAACCGCTTATTTGACCGATTTAATTTCTAATCCAATTTTTAAAATATTGCAATTAATTCTAAATTACATAAAACTTATAATTTCATCGAAAAATTCCCAAGCCTCCTCTAATTTGAACTTAATTTTAAAGTTCTTGTAATTTTGTAGTAATAAAGGAAATGTTTCATACGTATTTTCTCAGCAATTAAACATAAATTTTCAACATATAGCATCAACTAGTAAGCTAAAGTACAACACAAAACGTTGATATGACGCCATTGTCTTCCTTCAAATGACTCGTGTTCGTGCCTCACAGAAACAAAGAAGAGGTAGATACGGCACAGATTTATTTCTGCTACGGAAAATCTAGTAGACTAATCTCTATTTTGAAATTGGTGTCTTTGTAAGAGCATTTAGCTTGAGAAAGGATCTTCACAACAGAAGGGTCCTTTGGTAGCCGTTCAGAAAGCAGAAAATTTTTAAATTATAATAAGAAAACGAAAGGTCGGAGGAGGAAAAAATTTCAGGCAACCGATTACTTGGGAGAGAGTCTGATCGGACAGACGGAGAAAGCGACACAGCGAGCTGCTTTTGCCAGCATAAAGCGTTCATTTTCTGTCAATGGCCTCTCAATCACCTTCAAAATGTTGGCGTCCTGAACAGATCACAGAGTATGTTGGTCGTTAATGGAGTTTAAGCACACATTAAGCAGCCAAACTCTTCAGTTTTAGCCTTTCATTGCAACATATATGACACAAATAAGTACATAGCATGTGAAGCAGTTCTTTTATCAGGTAAATTATTGCACAAAAAAATGAGGTTTAACTTCACTAATTCTTCATCTCTAATTGTCATGAGAACAAGCGTAAATCTGAAGTATCAAGCCAAATTAGTTTGTGTTCAGCAAATTTAAATAAGAAATATCTTGAAGATCAGATGTTACCTACATGGCATCAAGCTTAACAATGTACCAACCTTTTTTGGGTGTTGAATAGTAGGTCTCACACTAGCTACGTCACCAACCACCAGCACATTGTTAATGTTCCCCCTTTCATCCCTTTCAGTTGGAGAACTGGTAGAATGCCGCCATTGCCCATTAACTATGTACTTGTAGTAATACCTAAAAGCAGTGATCACCGTCAAGTCTATCTAACGTTATATGCAGCTTAGGGCCTTATAAATTGACAAGTAATTTTGTAGCATGACAACTTACTTCCCTTGTGAAAGTCTAACTTCAGCTTCGTATCTTGGTCCACCCTTGTGACTTGCCTTTACTGGTTCTTTCCAGTTTCCAGTAAAGTCTCCAACCAAGCACACGTCCTCTCCCTTGGAAGATAGGAACATGAAAACCCATTCTATAATTAGTCTGGGTAGACAAAATGATTAGAGCTTAGAAGCAAGCTCAATGTTTGGCCTTGGCATCCATATGTTGGATAGTCTGTTACCTCGTGTCCATTCCAGACAAAAGTTACAGCATGTGTGGCTGGTCCATCATGTTTGCCACTTTCCACCATAGCTATAAGATCCCATGTTGCCCAAGCAATAGCAGGTCTGCCATTAAGGTATTATCAAATTTTTTTGGTTAGATTCAATGACCAGCCTAAGTGCCATATATAGCATGAGAATTCTATTAACTAAGTGTCCATTCCTCACTACTTTGCATAATAGATTTGGATTTAGGTTTAAATTCATGTATCAACTGTATGAATGGCACGAGAAGAGAGAGAACAATCAGTGTCATAATCTACCTTGAAAGGAACCAATTTTAGCAAGCAGCTGAACTATTGAAATGAAATTTGTTCAAGCTTTAGAAAGAGCAAATCATCGAATAGCCATTGTCATTTTAAGTCTGTCATCTGCTTAGCACAAAGAATGCTGAAAGACAATGTATTTCTTACTAATATGTCACACGCTCAGACCCAAAATGTTCAGCACGTTAGTTACCTTTGTGATTAAGAATTAATTGTAAAAGATGTTTACAGGACAGTGGGAATGTCTACAGTGCAGTAAACATATCAAACTCTAAAAGATGTATGCAGGAAGAACCTGTCAGGCTTGCATAAATGCAATCCAGTGACATAATTGTAAGCCGCATGAAGGGAAGTATCAGTCATCCAATGGAGATAAGCAATCACACAAGCAGGAGATCTATCAAAACCAGTTGTGCAAGTGATAAACACACGATGACTCTTTTTCAGTAAGCGTAAAAGAAGCCCAACACCAAATGGCAGCTTCTTCCTCAGGTCGAAGGAGTCTCCCTCCCTGTAACATTACAACAACTAAATTAGCCCAAACTACTAGCTAAATATTTTGAAATCTAAAATCCCAGAGCCATTATAGGAAACATTTACCTGACTAGGTGAAATTTCTTAAAGACATCAACTAGTTGAGCAATTTTTAAGGTAATTACAAATACAAGTAAATCTTTCCTCCAAACCTATGTGGCAAGAAGATTTCTGTCCATGGACACAAGCAACTCTCTCCCACCTCACCTCCACCCCACTCACAAACACACACATTGACCGCATGCATGAAAGTCAACCATCAAAGTGGCAGTTGCAAACATCTTTCTTCACTTAAAAGCAACATGTGAAATGAAATTACTTACCTTATAGGATAGTTGATCATAAGTATATTGAGCTTCTGGCAAGACTCGTTGATAGAATTGAAACTTAACCCCCAATTTTCTGCTTCAATACTACTTTGGAAATTCAACACAGCGGTCACTCCCTGTTGTAGGTTTATTTAAAAGGTTTTAAATTAAACATTGAAGGGGAAAATATAGAGATGGTAAATTTAGAAATAGATGTGAACATATCTCCTCCAAGTTCCGTGCAAAAAAGCCTATTTGAATATTATCTTTCACCAAGAAACTAAAATCTATTAGAGAAAAAAAAAAGTGTCAATTACAAAATTTCAACAGCGCAATAATAGTCTAAGCCATATTTGCACTTTACCATAAAAAACAGAGCATACACGGCTTATGATGGTTATCGCAACATGGTTATTATAAAGAAATATGTCAGGTGCAGCTGAATTTTGGAAACTCCTATTTAGAGTATAGGAGAAGCTCCAAGAGCTTATAAACTTTGATTTGTCAAACATGAAACTTCCAATCCAAACCTGAAAATTAATTGGCTCAATTGATTTTTCCTAAGGATATTTTATGTATGAAACGAAGTATAACACAAATTTCCAACCTGTTATGTAACTATGCTACAGGAGATAGTTCTGCTTATTTTAAAGGTAATAGGAACTCACTGCATTGGACAACCTTTTTACATCGTCTTCTCCTTGTACACATGACCCAACGTATATATGTTCTGTGATCTGAAAATTGAACAATGCATAAGGTGTATACACGAATTCCTTACGGCCTAAGACATCGTTTGTAAAAGGAGTTGATATCACACCTTACTATAGCGCATACCAAGAGAGTGGTTATAGTATAGCTCGCCCTTAGAACGATCAAGTGCTTTGATATATTCCTCTAGGGGAAAGTTTCCATGAGCCCATTCACCTTCACCAGATTCTTCGTCAGAGAAGGTACAAATAAGTTCGCTCACTGGGCCAGCAAGATTCTTCTGCGCAGGTGACTGATTATGATCACTGTGATCCGTGAAGAGTTTCCAACCATCATATGCTAAATATTTTGAAGAAAATATTGCAAACCCAGAACTGCCATTTCCCTCAGAAGATGGTTTGAGATTTGATGCCAGGAAACTTTTGTTCCAAGTGGCAATGGGAACACGACCTCTATTAAACATCACGTCAACTTCACTTAGATTGAGCAAATGATGGATTGGAAAGGGAGAGAAAGGTCTCTCAAGCACTAAGCTATATGAGCCTGTCTTCTCCTTCAGCATCTTCCTGAGGAAACCAAAAACTGAAAAAATAAAAACAAAAAAGTGAACGTTGAACATAACATATCATCAAGAGTTGGACTACTGTCATATTTAACGAACAATTTGGAGAATTAATCAGACAGAACTACAGGCCAAAGAGGTAAACGATATATACTCATCGAACATTACTGGTACATGACAACATTATAGAAATCTTTGTCAAGATAAGTAAACCATCATAAAAAAAATCAGTTCAACTTACAACTGTTCAATTACAAGGCATCTGTTGCAAATTGTAGAACCTAATAATTAAGCAAAAAGCTTCATGCAAGTTGCATTAGGTAACAGAAAAGGTAAAAAGTAGAAAAAATAGTTCCTCCACAACAAACTTAAACAAAAATCCACTCGGAATGAACACTCCCTTGATACACCAGAAAAGAAGAATCACACTTCACTCGAAACGCTTTCCATAAGCTCAATCAAACACATAATTAAACATCGTCAGAAATTAGCATCATAAGCGAAAATTTTCTTACTCTGTATCACCAAAATCCTTGATGACAAGAAATCCGGCACCAGAAGAATCGCTGGCCTTCTTCAAGGTATCACCCACCATAACTATCCTAGAACGCTCCGCATTCCCCTGCAACCAGAACACAATCACTTGAAGCCCCTAAAAAAACCTGGAGAAGGAGCAAAAAGCAAAATACGCACTAATACAAACCCCTTTCTTGAGTGAGTGAACGAAGATTTTGCCATCTAAAGAGAGAGCGAAGCGAATGCCGAGAGGCTTCTGGAGAGTGACCATATACTCGTTCAAATTCATCTTCAATGACGAGTTGTTGCTGCTGGACGACATTGCACGAACCTTAACGAACCGAACCGCCTTCGTAGAAGCGCTGATTGACTCTCCGCGAAGCGAGCATATGTCTCTGCCGAAGAACGGGGAGGAAATCGCCTGGAGATGGACAGCTCCGCCGCGAGATGACACGTTGAGCAACGACATGGCGGTGGCGAAGAGGAAGAGATCATTCCAGAAACTGGTGGTGATTGTGACAGTACTGTGCCATTTTTTTTATATGCACAGAGTACTTGAGAGAGAGGAGTTTCTTATTAGTTTCTTTTTTTATTTTCTCAGCTAATATGATTGAGCTTTGGGATTCGTGTGGATGGTCGATGCCGAGTCTTAAAAAAAAAGAGGTAAGGATCCAGCGGCCCACGTGCAAAGTATCACGAGATCGCTGTACCTTTTTATATGTACAGTTAGATCTGCCACGTGGACATATTTTGACCTAGAATGTCTCTGATCTTTGGAAGTCAATGCTCTGGGAATGGAGACTGGATTGGCCAATACGTTTCCTTCATGCAATATTGCCATATTAAAATAAAGATCAAAAAAACTAAATACAATACTTCTATATAAATGGTTAGATTCATTTTTTAAAAATTTTTAAAATTTTTCTCTTAAAATTTATAATTAAAATCAACATACTTATATCACAAAATAATGTAACTTTACAGTTTTTTGAGGGAAAAGAAGTCATTCAATTAATCAAAAAAGTTTGCAATACAAGCTGGAGGAGATGTCCAAAAATTAAAAGAAGAATGAAAGAGAGAATTACGAGCTAAGCGATGTGCTAAGAAATTATCATTCCGGCCTAACCAGAAGACTCGAACATTAGGCCGTTGTGCAAGGATGATTCGGCAATCCGTTATGATGGAACCATATTCAGACCAATCATCACAAGCATTTGTAAGGGATTGCACCAAGTTACTTTATATATATTTTTTAACTGTAAAGTTACATTATTTTGTGATATAAGTATGTTGATTTAAAAATCATGTAGATCATGTATTTTTGTCCCAGTTTTAAAAATCAAGCTGAAAATTAAACCAACAATACAATAGATTTGAAGTTTAAAAAACTCAACTACATAAAATTCACTAACTATTAAATAAAATTAAAGAATTTAAAAAATTATTTAAAAATCATCCTTATTTAACAAAGAATTTGAAGTTTAATTGAAAAATATATTATTAAATGAACATTAATTAATTTATTTTAGTTTATAAAAAATTATTAATTGTAAAAAAATTAGTTAATTGATAAATAAATTGGTTAGTTTTTTACAAGAAGAGTTATTAAAATAAATCGAACTGAAAAGTTAAAAATTAGATTTAAAAGGTAGACAATTCTAAATTTTTACGATTAAACCAGTCAAACAAGTTAGGTTTTTTATTTATTGATTTTTGTTACATAACTTTTGGATTAATCAAGTTGAATTATAATATAAAGGGAGACAATAACGGGCTCAGCCCTGCGCAAGGACAGAAAGAACACCTGCTTAAGATCCACCCTAGACCTCCCCATATTTTGTGTTATTTTGTCTTTTATAAGGGTCCTTTCTTAGCTCACTTTTCATATTTAGTGGAGAAAAAGAAGTAAAATATGGCTCATTTTTTATTTTACCCTAGACTTATAAAACATAAAGAACGGCCCTGATAATAATACTATATATTACAAAAATTTGATAGGTAATTAATAAAGTTATTATTAATTTTTTTTATCTCTTTTAAGTAATTTAAAACAATAAGAATATATTTTCTTTCTGTTACCAGCTAATGCAGATTCGGGCCAGGCCCATCATGGCTATGAAAATCTTCTTTCGAGCTTGAATTTTTAAAATTATTAAATTACACAAATTTTTTTACTTGTTATTTAGAGAAATTTACATTTTGATTCTTAAAATTCTAAGCATAATTTAATAATATTATGGAGTATTTAAACAAGCCTTTCACTTTTATAAATATCATCATAATTAACTCAGGGGTAGTCAAGTTAATAGAGTGGAGAGGCACGGAGTCAAAAGGTTATGTGTTTAATTCCCCTATCTGAGCTCTTTCGATCGAGCTTGTCATATAAGACTTGCCTAGTATGGAGTACCTGGTTGACGTGATTTGCAGGCTATTACGTCAATCCGAAGATTTACTCATTGTGCATTCAAATGATAATAACTACGTGTTTCTCAATTTTAAAAAAATCATAATAAACTTTGCAATAACAAAATCAGTGAAAATTATATTAATTTAAATTATTATGCCACTTTTCCATAAATTTTAAAGATGATATTATTATAAAATAACTCTAATCCAAATTAAAGATTTTTAACATCAATTAGAATGATTTTAATATAATATTTAACCACTAAATTGTATTTCTTATTTGTTAATAAAATATTAAATCTTGATTTTTTTTTGGCAAACACGTCGAATTAAAAACCTCAAAGACCTCTCCCACATTTCTCAACACTGTACACATTGAGCCATGAGTAGTCAACTCTGTTTTCAATGAAACGAAAGACGTGCGGTGCGATCAATTTGTGCTTTACATATTTGTATTCACCATCTCAAAGTCTCCCTTCTGTCAATTCGAACTTCTCAACTTTCCAACATTACGATCCCTCTGCTTATACGAATCTCACAAGTTCCAGGCAAATCCACGTCCAAGTAACCGGATGCCAACTCATTATGAAAGGGGATATTCAGTCTTCAATTTAGTAACTATTTTATTAACTTTTCAGTTATTCAAGTTTAATTAAAATTTTAAGTTTTTATTACTTAATGTTAAAACTTGTAACATTAAGTAAATTAATTAATAAATTAATTATAAAATATATTTAAAAGTGTTTAATATTTTACATATTTTTAATTTATTACTCATTTTCAAACAAAAATTAATTCAGTTATTAACTTTACAAAACTTGTTTTTACTAGTGTGATTAATAAATAGACATTTCTTGGTATGTAAAACAACAGTTTCTCTTGAATCACACCATATTTAAAAGATCGATCACTGAATTAAAAATTTTAATATTAAATTGAAAAAAATTAAAATATTATTTGTTGTTAATTAATCCTAAAATTGCTCATATTAAACACAAGTTACGAAAACAGTCTTTTTTAATAAAATACAAAGAGATGATTACGTACATTATAACCTTTCTTACCTTTCTTAGACCCTCGTAAAAAGGGGAGTTTTATGCATTGGATGTATTAATTTTTTTTCATAATTAAGGCTAACTTCAAATTTTTTAAAATATGTTTGTTCGTTATTATATAAACCCTATTATATTTCATCCATTTTTACTTATGTGAAATGTCTCGAAAATGTCCTCAATGTTCTTACATTCCACCCTATAGTATTAGTCTCTTAGAGGAAAATTAAATTATAGTCGTATAGATATGAATGTCAATGAGCCGGGCCACTAGAGCGTGGCCCTTGCTATGGCCTAACGAACAGGGATAGGTTGACCCTGGCTGTGACCCTAGCTTTGACCAGCCTATAGCCCTGAAAGGCCACGGGCAACTCACCATACAAAAAACGTAAAAAAAAATGACTTCGATTTTGAAGTAACGATCGAGTCACGAGTCGATTTCGTGCTCAGCCAATAGCCAAATTTGATATTTTATTTAGAACCATTCATTTTTATAATTTCTTATAATTTTGTGGTGAGAACTGAGAAAGAGACGCGAAAAAATATCTTGTAGTTGGGGAAATAGCCAAATTTAAAAAGCACAACTGTACCGAGAAATTAAAACACTTCATGGTATCTAGAAATCATAATGAGTTAATGACCCACCACTATTTTGCATATTGCCTCGTTATATTTGTATATAAGTGTAATTGACATCAAAATATTAAATTTAATATATCATTTAATTTATATTTAATTTAAGATTATTGATTGGTTAAATACAAATTTCATTAATTAATACATTATCAAAAAATTTATTTAAAATAACATAATTAAGAAAATTGATACATTGAAATATCAATTACTTATTAAAAACATGATTATTGTACTAATCAACTTAAATCAATACAATAATCTATAAATCATATATTTTATTATAAATTATTTAATAAATTAATTAAGTATTAGCAATTATCCAAATTTTTATTAAAAATTACATAATTAAAAGATAATATATTAAAGCGTGATTATAAAAATTTGTTGTCTTGATTTTTAAGTATAAATAATTACTTGCGTCAACCACCTTCTTCCTTATTCAACATAATTAGGTAGCGGTCCACTGTGGTCAATTGGTCATAGTTCAAATGGTCATGTAAACATCATACCTAAACTGGAAAATCACCATTTTATATAAAATATATATTTCCATCAATTTAATCTAAGATATTAATTTCATGTGTAGTTATCAAATAGGTAAACTGGTACATAAGGCCACCTTCCCAACAACATTCGTACCTTCTCGTTACCCCAACCCCCAAGCATATTTTAAACATTTTAATGTGTCACATTTATTACATATAAAGTACTATTTACTATTTTAAAAATCGGATCGAATAAAAGGTTAAAGAGATTTAAGTTTTAAAAGATTTAATAGTATTATTGTGTCACAAAATCGACTAAATATTAAATAAAAATAAAAATCTAAAATATGATTAAAAGAAATTATCTTTAACAACTAAATAATTTAAAATTTAACTGAAAATAGATTATTAAATAAAAATTATTTGATTTATTTTAATTTATAAGAAATTATTAATTAATAAAAATGAATTAATTAATATATTGATAATTTTTAACATCAAAAATTTCTAAAATAAATCAAACTGAAAAATTAAAAATTAAACTAAAAAATTAAATCGTTATTATTTCCTATGCCTTCATCCCATCATTTTGAGGATTATATTAATAAATTTCACAAACTTAATTTTTGGTTATGAAGTACAAAATTGTTTATGTAATAAAGAATTTTAAATTTATCATAAGGAAAAATAAAACTACACAAAATCCTTTTTCTGCTTTTTTTTGTTATTGTAAAAAGTATTTAACAAATTAACTAAAGAGGAGGAATTTTTTTGGTGACGCCGCTGACATTGATGAAGATGCCGAACAGATCTCGCCTGTACGGTAAATAAGACAGTCTCCTGTCTTCTTCCTTCAACGCTCTATTCCTCAGGTAGAACTCCTCGTGTGCCGTCGTCGCTGCCTTTACCCCCGCACTTTGAGGTTTCTTCTTCGATTTCGCTCTCGCTAACGCCGTTACATTCGCGTTATCTACTTTCTCTTTTTCTTCCTGCTTCTTGCTCGGATCCCAACTTCCTAATGAGTACTTATACCCGTCGCTGATCGACCTTTGCAGGAACTTGCTAAACCGAAACCGCCGCCTTTTCCCGGACGATCCCGTTGACTTACTCTTCTCACATCTCACAGGAGATGGCAGTGAGTTCGGTTTCCAAGGCGGGTACGACTCCGGCACCGCTCTCTCCAACTCGTCAGCCTCCGACGATGAAGAGCACGACGAGAGATCCCATTCCTCCTCCACGAACAGCTCCTTCAACGCCATCGACTTATCCGGATCATTGCGAAAGTCGAGGTTCCGGGAACGATCGAGCAAGCGATCGGCCTTGAAGAGCGGGAAACTCGGGAAATAATCATGACTCTCGGTCGCCGTAGTGAACTCGAATTCCTCCTCGTCGACTCCATCTGACGGCCACATACCAGTTGTCTCGCCGGCTTTGGCGGAGTTGTGAGGTAGTTTAACTGACGAATAACAGCGGAAGCTTGGAGAAAACGACACCGTGGAGCTCTGATCTTCCATTTTTTTCAGTTCCTCGAAATGTGTTTACGATGAAGAAAGGGAGTGATGTGAGGCTGGTATATATATACTTTGGCGGGTGGAGGATTACGTGCGTGATTAACGAAGATAATTATAGAGATTTAAATTTAACTAATTGCTAGGTAAGATATGGCTTGTCCAGTTTGGCACTTGCGACTTAGATATTGGCTTACGTGAAACACAGTAATTATGACCTCGGACGCGACAGAAGGTACACACGTGTGCTTGGCTTTATGTCTTTTCCAAGTTTGATTTGCCCGAAGCCTACCCTTTTCTGAATCCAGTACTTCCATTAAAATACTAAACTATTAAGAATTAATAAATTTTGATTATGTAATTAATTAGTCTCAATTTAACTCAAATTATTTAATTTAAAATCCCTTTAAACTTTTTTCAAATTATTTTATTTTTAATAAATAATATTTTCTTAATATTGTTCTATGAATATTCCTATTCTGAATGTATTATTGTAAATTATACAATTTTAAATTTTATTTTTAAAAAGTCGTTCAAACTATAGAAAACCCTCATATATTAAATTCTAAATGTTATAATAAAGTATACTTAATCCTTCAATTTTTAATTTACAACTTGCGAATTGGAATTATCTTATTAAAATAATATAATAAAAGGTTTGTAAAATTAAATATAAAAATTTAATTGATAGAAATAAAAATCTAGAAAATAATTATATTTTATTATAAAATTTAGGAATCTTAAAAGTATTTTAATTTAATAAATGATTATATTAACTTTTTATTTTATCTTGTTGTAAAAAAACTCCTTAGAAGAGGGTCGAGTTGGTGGAGTGAGAGATGATGTCAAAAGGTTCTGGTTCAGCCGGATTTTGTTGAGCCTGAACGTCGTTGTTTGGATCCATGATCTGTGTGACTCTGGCTATGGTGTACCTGCAAAACAAATAACGGTAGGCCGGGAGTTAATTCCCGGAGAGCCCCTCCGACGCTCAAGTCAGCCTTTTGGTCTAGGTTTCGGCTGATGAAAACAGAGAAAAGTAAGGTTGTAATCTCGTACTTGAATCAGGGAGGAATAGTACCTTATATACCTGGAGTTATTAGGTTTAGAACTTTACGTAGGTCTTTACGTCTGCATGGAAGACCATCTCCTACGATCGGGCCGTCAATAAATAGGCCTGGGATTGGGCCTTGCATGGCTGGCCCAGCCGACCCGACCAGGTTCTGTATTTGAATCTCCTTATTCACGCTTTCTTGATTGAGCTTGTCGAACAAGATTTGTCTAATGTGAAGTTTACGGTTGGCATGATTTGCAAATTATTGTTGTGTCAATCCAACAATTTACTTAGGGCGAATTCAAAAGATAACAACTACTAATTTCTACTTTTTTTTAATAAAAAAAAGTGTTGTAACAAAAGAACGCTGACAACCTTAATACTATTTTTTGCTTTTGATACGAAGAATGTACTTTGTATTTGACTGGAAACAACCTTCATAATAGCAAAAGCAGAAACTTCCATGTTCCACAAAGTTACGCGTACGTTGATGTCATGGACCATAAACAAATATTTTTGTATTAACTATCAAAATGGTCAGGTCAATACTTTAGATGACCTCTCTCTGTTTGTTTGTTTTTCCTTATATGGGTAAAGAAATATAAAGGATTTCTTTATGTTTTAAATAACTTACGAAATATTGTTATTTTTTTAAAATATTTAATTACTAAAATATGCATCTTAATTGTTTAAAATCATGAATATTATATATCATTTAATCAAATATTACTGATATAACAACCTAATTTTAATGTTTTAAAAATTATACCAGAAATTAAACCGATAAGACAAGAGGTTTAATACTTAAATTGTATAATCAGTATTAGAACGTCATAAAACTAATTAAAGATTAAAGAATTTGAAATATTATTAAAATAAATTAACTTTACCTATCGAAGATTTTGAAGTTTAATTAAAAAATAAATTATTAAATAAAAATTAATTGATTAATTTTAATTTTTAAGAATTTATTAATTTATAAAAATTAACAGATCAATTAATAAATTAATCAAGTTTTAACGACAAAAGTTATTAAAGTAAATCACATTGAAAAGTTAAAAAGCGAACAAAAAAATTGAACAATTCAAGATTTTTACAGTTGAATTGACTGAATTTTTTAATCATTGCCTAATCAACTTTTTATTTTGATTCGTATTAATTTAAATTGACTAAAAAATTCTTATATCTTTTATTTTTATTAATTTTGACATTTTTAAATAAACAAATTTTTTATAAATCTTTATGTACTAAAACATGTTAAAAGTTTTATTATAATTAAATACAATAATATAATTTCACTTAAATCTTCACAATTTTATTATTATTTTCATTCTTTAGGAAAGTGATTTTAAATTCTTTAAGTCTTTTTTAAATATTAAAAATTCACATTTTAAAAAAAAATCTCAATTATTATTTAGTTTATATTTAAAAATAACAGTAGCAAGTTTTCTTATTACAAAAACATTATTGTTCTAGATCTAGAAGAAGATCTGTAATAACAGTATGTAATGATTTGGCAGCAACTACAACGTAGTGGATCAAAAGCTTCCCTTAAAAAAAACGCAACTTCTAGAAATGCCAGAACGTGGACTTTCTAGAAAGGCAAACATCGTGAAACTCAAAGCAAAGGGGAGACGAAAAGAATTAATAAATAATAATAAACTGAAACGCACGACATGACGTTGATGGGGGTTGCGTTGGAAGGTAAGAGCTCCTTGTTTAATCTCTTAGCCTCTGTTTGAATTGGACTGAGAGAAAATAAGAGAAGAGAAAGGAAGAGAAATAATTGTATTTCTCTTCCTTTCCATTATTTGGACAAGAAAAATGGAAAGAAATGAAGGGAGATTTGGGCATTTTTAGTCTTATCTTGCATTTCCCTCCCTTTCCCACCAAATTGGTGAGAAAGGGAGGGAAATGCAAGATCCTTTCCCTTCCCTCCCCTTCCCTCCTAACAGAGGCTTAGCGAGCATGTGTCATCCCTTGTATAGCAAGCAAACATTTTTATTGTAACGAAGTAACAAAATTTTGTTATAAAACTGAAACTAAAACTTAAGAGTATTTGGGAGAGGAGAATTCTTCTTATGAAATTGGTAACATTTACATCAAGTTCATCATTCTATTTATAATGCAAAATTTCTAATAAAATACTATCATGATAATAGAAGTAGCACACTAACAATTAAGTGGTGCACTAACAATTAGTGGCACACCATATTATTTCTATCTTTTATAACACTCCCCCTTGGTGTGCCATATAATTATTTCTGATCTGGCCTTTATACGCATTTGGTGTTGCCTCGTTAAAAACCTTATCAGGAAAAACCTAGTAGGATAAAAACCACGATAAGGAAAAAAGAGTGCAACTGCGTAAGCTTCCCCTCATTTAACACCATGAGCTCTTCCTTATAAATTTCTTAGATGTCGCATTCCAATCTCGTGGACATGCTTCCTGAAAGGTGTAGTAGGAAGTGCCTTTGTGAAA
>JAOQMR010000001.1:22884992-22899326 GCA_027563865.1 Erythroxylum pelleterianum | reverse complement strand
AAACTAAAACTTAAGAGTATTTGGGAGAGGAGAATATCATTCTTCTTATGAAATTGGTAACATTTACATCAAGTTCATCCTTCTATTTATAGTGCAAAGTTTCTAATAAAAAACTATCATGATAATAGAAGTGACACACTAACAATTAAGTGGTGCACTAATAATTAAGTGGTACACTAACAATTAAGTGGTGCATTAACAATTAGTGGCACACCATATTATTTCTATCTTTTATAACAAATTTGAATTAGTTCTGTAACTTTTGCTTAATTGCTTGTAAAGTTTTTTAAATATGAATTTTTACTAAATTTATCATAGGGATATAAATGGGTCTCGGCAATTTTTTTAAAAGTAAAAATCTGTTCGAAACCTAACTCTTCTAAGCAAAATGATTTGCTTAAATAAATTAGACCTTGAGTTAGTCTGAGCCGGCCCATGAGTTGGTCTATTGAAAATAATTAAATCTAAACTCATGGATCAGTCTATTGTCATCTCTAATTCATTTCAAAATTTTAAAATGTTCCTTAATATCTTTATTTTTTAAATACAATTAGTAATGTTTATTATAATATTTAAATTTTTAAAGGAATAATTAAAAATTTTAATTAATTCAACTATAAAATTTTAAACTATTTTAATTACCTGTTATGTTTTCGAAAATTCTGATTTAATTTACTTTAATAAAAGTCACCGCCACACTCATGGCGGTGGGAAGTCTCTCAAGTGTACATCCCATTAACAGTTGATATTATAATTTTCGAACTTTGAAAATTTGAGTATTAATTCAAAATTTTAAATACTGTTTATGGAGAATCAAAATATATCAAATTCAATAAACAATTCAATACCAGTTGAATATTTTAAATCTTAAATATTTTGTCTTACCGGTTTAATTTTCGGTTAAATTTTTAAAACATTAATTCCAAATTCAATCAGCCTTAAGTTAAATATGCATATATTTTTTTTAAAAAAATAAAACTAATAAGTACGGGTTTGATTTAAATTTCAACCAATTCAATTAACTGGAGTGGACTTAGTTGAACAAATTTTGTCAATCCTCGATCCATCTAGAAACTGCTCGTTACCCAAATGTTGGATTAACAGTTCGACCATTTAGGAGTCTTTGTGGTGCGAAGACGTAGCTGGAAACTCGTATGCATAATCAAACATATTTTTAGTCAAAAGTATACGATCATTGCATTTGAGAACCTGGGGATCTGTATCTATCAATTGACGATATTTTATAATGTTAATGTAAGAACCCAATGTCTTATAGCAGCCATTATATGATGACTGACCATAATGAAAATCATTATTAACACTCACCGTCACACAATTGCAATCACCGCTTAGCATTACAGATTATAAACCCACTTGGCAAGCTAAAATAGTAATTTGACGCATTTCTGGTCATTTTATTAATAGTTGGCGTAAGCCTAATTCTAATATGGTATCAGAGCCGATAGTTGTCCGTTCGGATGTCCAATTTCAACGGCTCGATCTGATTATTACTGCGTTTATTTCAAGTGACAATTAGATGTCTAGTCTCAATTATACTTGAGGAGGAATGTTAGATTATCCTATACTGACTAAACATGAAAATATTAAAGGACTTATAAGTGATAAGGGTCAACTATCCAAATGATTAGTTCTAGACATTTTGACAATAATTAATTCAAGTCCAATTCTAATACTTAGGAGGGTCGATGGCTAACATAGAAAATTATTAGGGTTAACTTATCAACTCATACCTAAATTGATCCAACAGTCAAATTACTATGATTGACAAATTAACTCAACTTCGCTCCATAAAAACTTGAATTGACCAAACTTCTAATTGAAGTCGAGAAGATTGCTAATTAATGTAGAAAATTACCAAGGTTAACAAACCAACCCGAACACGACCAAACAACAAATTGACCAAACTTCTGATCGGATCAAACAGCCAAAACTTAATCGAATTACGTCTCGTCACGTTATAATATTCATGTTTATATTTTATCATTATTATTATTATTACAATGGTTAAATTTTAGGAACGACAAATTTTAATTTATGAGCTTAAATTTAGTTGTTTTCAACGGATCGACTCATGGATCAATTCAGGTCTGAGTAAAATGACGTCCTTTTCTTTATAAATATCTAGGCAATGCAAGCCCAAGACCGAGTAAGGCTTAACCGAGCTTAATTGGAAGCCTAATTGCAGCTTAAAAAAACAGTTAGACAGTCAACATTCATTGTGGTGAGATGGAAATTAATATGCATAATCAACATGTTTTAGTCAAAGTATATGATCATTGCACTTGAGAATTGGGAGATCTGAGTCTATCACTCGTCGGTTCTTATAAGCAGCCATGAATATGACGACTGACCCTTCCTCCTCTAGAAGCATATTGAATTATAATGACCACTTAATTATGACTTATTAGCTTTGGAGCTTATAAACAAACCCGGACAGGAAGCTAAAACAAATTATTAGGGTTGATAAACCGACCTCAATTCGACCCAATTAAACCGAATTAATTCGATTTTTGGTTGAATTCAGGAGAACCTATGATTATTATAAAAAATTATCTTGAGTTTCCGAACCAACCCAAATCTAAGGTTGACTAATCAACCTAAACCCGATCTAGTCCAGCGAGTAAAATCACAAATTAACATAATTTTTGATTGAATTTAGAAGGGTCAATGCTTAATATAGAAAATTATTAGGGTTTTAACTAACCAACTTATGCCTAACCCAATTTAACAGCAAATTATTTTGATTGACAAATTGACTCAACCCCAACTTATAATAAGTGATTCAATCGTAAAAACTTTGAATCATCTAATTTTTTAAATTAATTTTTATCTTTTTAGTTTAATTAATTTTAATCGCTTCTTGTTAAAAATTAATTACTTTATTAATTAATCAAAATTTTAATTAAACTTTAAATTAAAAACAATCTTTAATTTTATTCCAAAAATTTCAATTTTATTTAATTTTTAACTAATTTTATAACAGTTTAATCGAAATCTTTTAAATCTTAAATATTTTACCCGAGATTAACAAACAAACCAACCCGAACGCAATCTTATCCAATAGACAAAACTTCTTACCAGGCTCATCAAAGCCAACCCAACCTTGTTCGAAGCTGGTTCGCCCAACTACCTAAACTTAATCGAACAGCCCAAACCTAATTGAACCTTGAGTCGAACCCAACTCGGGAAAAATAGTCAAGTAAAACTTGGGAACCCAAACCCAACACCGATTTACTATCATCCCTAAAAATTACCAGTACTCTGCTAATGCACATGTTGGACTGGTTTACCGCTCCAGCGACTACAACCTTCATAAAAGAATATCACTTTACGAACACCGGATGCCTCTTAAGCTTAAGTACAAAAAATCAATGCAACATTTTGAAACTTATTTGTATCTTTACATTGGCTACTCCACGAAGGACTAGGGGAAAAAAGGACTGAACTTCAGATCAGATAATATCCTTTCACACAGATTCTGCTCGTCCCCGCAAAGTGATGACACCACTTCAAACCAACAACTTTCTATGAGTTTGTGTGTCTCAAGTTTTCTCCAAGAAGATGCATTTTAAACCTAACTGCATCTGGCAATTCTCCAGAAACTTCAGTTTCAGAGCCTTCTGCTCGTCGAAATTGTATTAAATCATGGTACATTGGCCGAAAACGGGACTGAAATGCCCGGTAGGAGAAGTATGGTAACAGAGATGAAATAACACCAAGAAGGGTGACAAGCCAATAAAGGGGGCTTGGAGCACAGGCTTCCACAAAAACCATATACGCTGTAGTGGACAACGTCGGGGAAATCGAACCATATACAACGAGAAATATATACCACAAGGCTATGCTTCCCCAGATGAAGAAATGCTGGATCCAAGTGAAGTAATTGATAGAGAGTGCCATTTGAAAATTTACAGCCCAAACTACAGAGGAGTACATTGTGGCTCCAAGAACCCCGTAATCGACTACTTGACCGTCTTTCCTGAAGGCCTGGTTAACCATGGAATTGGTGGTGAAGAAGAAGATAATTATGGAAGTCAGGACTCCATTGCACATCCAACCAAGAATTCGGGGCCAGCTGAAGAGGATGTTCTGCACTCCTTCTTGATATAACAAGGGATACTGCAGACATAGATGTGCAGTCAATCACTCTCGGAAGGAAAATGCCATGGATGAGATATGAATTCTCATTAACAAGCATGATTAAGTAATAGAAGTTCTAACTGACAAGCTATAGTAAATTTTATCTCAACATATCTCAAGATTAATGATGTTATTACATGAAATGGGACCATCCAAATTCATCAAGGCCTAAGAGATGTGATTGAATGGTACCATAAATGTAGAGTTTGGATCAGGATCTACACACAACGCTGTCGCACAATGGCAATACAGTGACACAATAGTGTTATTTTGATTCCTTGACCTTTACCTTCCATAAATACACTTTAATACCTGCATATAATACCTCAAAGGACGGTACATGCTTACCTTAAGACAAAGCCGTGCTGAAACATCCTGATCGAAAACACCAAGAGCAATCACAGGAAGTGAAGTGAAAAATACGTTGTAGACTGACATGTACCAATCATTATACGCAGGCTGGCCCGAGAAAGAAGCATAGGCCTCAAACCAAAACAAAGTAAACCCAAATGCAATGTTCTTGTAGAAGAAGTAGCATATCTGTATGAGCCAACAATAAGGATGGCATGAATAAGGACTAATTAAATACTTCAATTCACTGATTTCTGTGTCAATACTTCAATTCACCGATTTCTGTGTTAATTTCAAGAGTGATAAATTTGTACAAGCATAGAAAAGAGAAAGAGTCACTTTTTGCTTTTTCACTAAGTTATCGTCAAGGTAAAATTCTGATGAAATGTATTTAGATGTTTACCATCATAGCTATTCGCCTGTAGCACCAATGGCCATGTACAAGTAACAGACGTTCCAAGAAACGGAACTGAGCTATGGCATAATCACTTGACATTGCAGCCTGCAGTAAATAACAATCTATTTCAGCATTTCACATTGAGAAAATTGGTTCAAGAATTCAATTAAAATTAAACCAAAATGATATCAAATGTTACTTTCTCCAGATAAAATCTGACATAAAAGCTGAATGTATGAAAAGAACTCAGTATAAAGCAGTCAACATCGATCTGACAAGATAGTAGGATATCAACCTGCATTCCCTCCACGCCACTAATCCCAACTCCAATATCAGCCTCCTGAAGCATACCAACATCATTAGCCCCATCACCAATTGCCAGTGTTGATTTACCAGTTCCCATCTTCACCAGTCTTGTAACCTGCAAATCTCTTCCATTTCGGTTAGTTTTACTTGCATCCAATTGAAATGAAAATTTGCAGCAAGCTCTTAGCATGTCATGAACTCACACGAGCTTTATGTTTAGGAGTAGACCGGCAACAAATAACAGAAGCACAATCCAGAGCAAGCTCCAAAAACTCTCCCTCCAGCTCCTTCTCCAGTGCAAAACCCAACGACTTCCCATCAATCACCAAGCTAAATGCAATTGAGCTTTCTTTAGCAGAATCAACTTGAGATTTTCCTTTTCTTATTTGCTCCATTACACTTTCAAGAGAAGCCTAAACATAATCAAAGATTTCACACTTTTCATAATATGAAGATTAATCAAGTCAGCATCTCCAGAATCATGTACCTTATAGGTAGCCTCCTTGTTCCCCTGTTTTTCCAGAGCTTCAATATCTGGGGAGTCAAGTGTGATAAGGATCTGCTTCATCCCTTGCCTCAGTAAACTACATGCGTATCTGCAGTGATTTTCAACGGTTATAACTTCAAAACTTCCAAGATATCAGATTAGGCCTGAAATTGACACCATACCCAATATTAACTGCAGTCTCCATCTTATCACCCGTTAAGACCCATAGTTTAATCCCAGCCTTTGCAAGCTTTTCAATGCACTCTGGAACCTAAGACGAGGGTGATCCAAATGCTTAGTCAAAACAGGATCGGTGATGCAAAACAATAATATAAACTAGAACATCCGAGTTATGATCAATGGAGGGAGACAAAGGAGAAGGGCAAGAAAGAAAAGTGACAAATACAAAAGATTTAAGAAGCTGAGGGAAGAATTATCAGTTGTCAATGCAATACGCCAAAAACTGAATGTGATATGATAGCTTAGTGTGTTTACAGTCCCTAAATTTTGTACATGGGGTGATTCCTACCCCTTTTTGCAGTCTATCCTCAACAGCTGTAGCACCAAGAAGAAACAAATCTCTTTCAATCTTATCAGCAAGCGCATCCACCATTACATCTCGGTCAGCAGTTACAGCCGTTTTGGCCTTCATGAATTCAGTTTCCCAAGCTCTATACTCTTCTTCATCAAGTTCACGATATGCAACTACCAAGGTTCGTAAACCTGCCTCAGCATATCTTTTGATGTGTTCCCTGGTCTTAGCCTCTAAATTCTGGCCATCTTTAGATAGCCTTTCGAACATCACACTATGCACAAAAAGTAGAAGTGAAAAGATGACCTTATGAAGAAATTCAATTTTCTTACTGATCTTTGCAAGTGCCTTTTGATCAAGATTCAAACCTGTCTGCACCTTTAGAAAGGAGTAGTAGCTTATTCTCAATACTCCTTACAATCACAGACATTCTTTTGCGAGAGCTACTGAACTCAAGGACCTGCAGAAGCTTGTACACTCTGCAATATATAAACAGGGTAGAATGAGATGCTTTGTCAACATTATTTTTTCATCATGCTCTATTTTAAGATTTGCGCTTGTGAGCTTCAGGTAATATAATCTAAATGAAGACAATTGTTTATCAGAACTACCAAAGAGACATTACATGAACCTTACTTTACTTCATGAAATTGAAGGGTAACTAAAAGAGAAGGCTAGGTTGAGCTCTTCTGTACTCATATTGTGCGTAATAAGTAATCTTTAATTGACACCAGACTTGACTTACTAAAGGTCCAATCTCAATTACCACAAATAGCTTCATATATTTTGGTTTCTATTGAAGCAATAGCATATAAAACTTCTTTTAACCCAAAAAAAACAATAATTGTACTGGAAAGCTCACCGATCAGTTTTATTACCAGTCGCAGGATCTAATTCATGCAGCGATATGCTTGTTTGTGTCCTCTCAAATAACTCAAAGCCAATCTCCCTTGCAGCTATGACAAAGGCTGCTTCATCAGGTGACTCTGCTTCATAAAATATTAGACCTGATTCTTTATCTAGCTCTGGAACAGCTGTATTGCAGACTGCTAATACTTGAAAGAACTTTTGTATGACATCTGAATGAAGTTCATTAACCCAATTTCCATTTGATATGCGTTCATCGGTAAAGTTAAAACCCTTTATCAACTTTCCTGGCTCCTTATAGCCTGTTACGTCAGATGAAGTTTCATCAACTTCCTGCCGTTCAAGGGCCCTTTCCACATATGTCATGCCCCGGCCATAAGCAGTCCCTGCTATGGAACATCTCACAAACTCCATTGAATTGCATGTCAAAGTGCCTGTTTTGTCCGAAAGCACAGTATCAACCTGCCCAAGTTCCTCATTCAAATTAGATGTTCGTGCATGTGCCGGCTTGTCATTTTCCCCGTAGTACATTTCCCGATCTTGGTTAATGAAAATGCTCTGTAAAACCTTCACGATTTCAATTGACACATACAACGATATTGGTATCAGATATCCGTATAGCATAAGCCCTGTCAAGAGGTGCAAAAATGCAGCAAGCGATGCTCTTTGGGGATCATAAAACACTTTTGTGTTATCAGGACGCAGGTACCATCTTCTATATCGTCCACCGCTAATGTCTCTTCTGGTCTCAATACCAAAAAATAAAGAGCCAATAAATGAAATCGAAATCAAAGTGCTGAAAAGAACATATATTATCTTATCCATTCTCCTTTCAATCTTACTCCTCTTTGATGGAGGATCCACAGCATTCTGCATCACCTTTGTGTCATGTCCCGTGAATATAACCACACCATAGACATAGTCAGTATTCTTAAGCTTAGAATCCCTCAAAAGAATCTGCTGTGGTGAGAGTGGGTAATCATCATTGTTGTAGTTCAATGTACCAACAAATGTATAAAGGTTTTCATTCGGGTCTTCACACTTAATAACAGCCCTAAAATTCTTCAAAGATTCTTCATCACATAAGTGGGACGTCACCTCTAAAGCATGCTTCAACTTTAAATTGGTTTCTCCATCAAGATTCATAGTCTCAACATAACAAATTCCATCCTCATAGCTTGATGAGAGCAGAAGCAGATCAGCAGGAAAGTAATCGTCCTTATACACCTTCACAACATCCCCAACTCGTAGTTTCTTCCATTTTGTGTCATAGAATGTAAACTCTTTACCATACACGTTAGCCTTTCTATTGTTAGCCTCAACATCCTGAAACCATTCAAAGTTTCAACTTTCAACTCTTAAAAATCAAAATTCATTGGAATTCTATTGAAATAAAAGAAGAGTAATTAAGAGTGGAGTTATCAGTTGAAGGACCAAACTGTTATGCTATGACAATATAGCAAATAAAGCAGCAATAAGGGAAAAGCTAGAGTAAAAGTAGAAGAAATAAGAGTTCACAAAAATCTGGCATGTCCTTCTTACGTGGGAGAGACAACTTAAGTGGACAGCTCGCTTTAGAAAAGAAATAAACTCTTCTCATAGCTGTTATGATAGTGTGAGAAATGCACACATCAATGGTGGGCATAGGAAGCCATTAGGCACCCTCGAACATTATTCCGATATCAAAATGCAGAGTATGCTACTACCAGGGCCCAAAGGACAAAATTTACCATAAGCAAAAGAAATGCTAGATTTACCTGCTTTCTTCTCCTCCAATCTTCCACAGCCTCTTTAGCCATAGTAGCTCCAATAACCACAAGCAGAGGTGCAAGAACACTATAAGCAGTGTAGGGAGCCAAAGGACTGAATGAAACAAAAGCAACAACAAGAAAGTAGATATTTGCAACCCTCCTAAACTGCTCAAACAACGACTTGGGTATAAAGTTAGCCGCCGTGTACTTGGTAGTGGAAACATAATTCCCTCTGTAATTGAACCTGAGTGCCTCCGGATTATCAGGTTCATTGCAATACACCACCCTCGAGTACCCTTTTTGCCCAATTTGAGCATGATCATGTCTAAACGAGGATTTAAAACATGAGAACGAATACAACTTGCTAAAATGTAAACGTTTCCTAGTCATTCTACTGGTCAGCACTAAAATGGTGTTTTCACAACATATAAAGTTTAGACCTTGGCAAAATTATCAAACTAGCCATAACACTCAAAAGAACTGGTAACCAACACGAAGAAACAACGTTTATCCCATATCCTTTCAAAAATCGTAGATCAACTTAACACAGTCATGGTGTGCAAAATACCAGAAATAACTATAAAGTTCAAAACTTTATGTCGCCGTTAAGCTTGAAATGTTTCCAACTTCAGGCTGAAGCACATAAAGATTCACAAAGAGAGAACTTTTATCATAAAGACCGTCACATCCCACTTCCCATTTCGTCTTTAGCACAGCCCAATACAAGGAAAAGGACAAGAAAAGGATATAATCCTAGTTGAAAGTTTGGGACCAAGCTAGAGCAAGAAAAATGAAAACTTAACCATGAATCTTGATTATTCTTGAGGATTGTGTGTCTCCAAGTGAATTCCTTACTCTAAATGGAAGCTGCGGAGATCTCTTTCTTGCGGATAGAGGCACAATCAGTGAGTGATAGAGATGTAGCCTTTTTTCATTCTTCTAGCCAGTACAAAAATGTAATGTAGTAGTTAGCTTTGCCGCTATAATAAGCAAAAAGCGTTTAAAAAAATGGACGAGAAGCACCTGATCACGACTCTGTTTGATGACTGGGCACGATCTTTGGCTGACACTTGGATAAAAGACCCAGAAGACTCAGGAGAGAACACGTTTTTTTGGTGAGTCGGAGGTGTACTGTATCATATCTCTTCCGTCGGTCTCGTCTAGTCTTCCAAACATTGGGGCCAGCGATTAAGAGTTTTTTTTTTGTCTTTTCAACGACTTTCTTTAGAACTTGGAAAAGAACACTTCTACCAAAGTCTATTTATAAGAACGTGTCAAAGAAAAGAGAAGATGGTAATTTTTTATTACCAAAATTTAAAAAAAGAGTAAAAATTTTGACTTTTTATTTTAAAATATACACTTTCTTGTACTCATAATTAAAAAATTATTATAAAAATTTTGAATCATTTAATTTTTAATTTAAATTTTAACTTTTTAGATAGATTTATTTTAATAATTCTTATTGTTAAAAATAAATTAGTTTATTAATTAATTAGTCAATTTTTATAAATTAACTACTTTTCATTTAATAATTTCTTTTTAAATCAAACTTCAAATTTTAAATAAATAAGGCATTGTCTTTCAATCACTTTTTAATTTTTTAATTTTATTTATTTTTTAATCGATTTTATAATAGTCTAATACTGGTTAAACCTTTTAAATCTTTTACCTTTTGCTTTATCGATTCAGTTTTTAAAATATTGAGGAATAAGATTATGTATTTTAGGATCTCCTCTTATTGAGATATTGTTATTGTTTATTTATTTTAAAAAATTTATTATTTAAATTATTAAAAATATGATATTAAAAAAACTTAAAATAAACGTAAATATATTTTATTGAAATTTTGTTCAATTATTTCTAAAAACTAATGTGTCTATTTTAATAGTAATAACAATTTGTGTTCATTGGAAACTTGAAAATTGTAACATTATAAAGTGCTTTTTTAAGTAACTTAAAATAAGTAAAATTCAAAATAAGTGAGATTATGAAAATTTTAATATAAAAAAGATTTTAAAATAAACATAACTAAATAATTTAATAAAATATCATTTTTTAGAATTTTAATATTATGAAAATTAAATATATAGAATAAATAATATTACAAAAGAAAAAAAATCCTTTAATGACTGTTTCAGTTAATGGAATAACTAATTATCAACTTAGGCAGATACACACTTACGAAGTTCTAGATAAGACGGAATTGTCTTTGCCTATATGTATTGTTATATCACAATTATATTTCCTCGGAAAACGCAAAATGTGAAAAAAACTTAAAACTACGCCGTAATTGCGTGACAAGTGGCCGTTCAGTTGCTATCTTCTTTAGTGAAAATAGTACCCCCGAAGCGGAGTCATTCGCAGTTCCTGATGGTTTAGTGAGAGACGGACAGTGACGATTGGTTGCGGGACCACGAGGGGACAACCCTTCCACGTGCATGTAAGAATCGGACTAAATATCTGATGTGACTGCCGTTTAGCCTACGACCAACCACTCCATTGGACAGCATGAAATGCATGCCAAGAGGAGGATATGACTAACTTAAGCCACTCAATGTTCTACTTAACACCAATCCAATGGAACGGATTAAATTAGGGATGACATTCGAGTCTAGGCTTGACCTAATCCATCTTAAGATAAACAAATTAAACCCAATTAATACGCCTTGGATTTGATTTTTTCAAAAATCAAGCTTAGGCTTAATTCGAGGCAATTATAAGAAAATTAATGTCACTCAAAATGACATTTTTTATTTTTTATTTAAAAATAGAAATTAAATAGAATCGGGTCAAATCGAGTTTGGATCAGATTGACATATTGTCATTGTCATTCCTAGATTAGGTTACATGGATGACCATTTTTCTTAGTTTGGCTTGACTTCATCCGACATATTTTAAAGTTAACAAATTTAGTTTGATTAGGTCGAATTTCATGTCCAATTTGAGAAATTTTAATTTCAAAATCTGAACTAGACTCAAACTCTAAAGTTTAAATTTCAAATTTAGAAATTATCACATAAGTGTGCATTAATTGTGTAATTAGTTAGTCTGCCTCGTGTTCTCTCGAGTGTTAGGTTCGTCATGCCCCAGTGCATGTCCCATCTTGCTTGTCAAGTTTGTGGTGTTCTGTTTCGATTCTATTTCGAGTTTTTTTTCTTTGGGTTGGGTGGTGATGGAGCCAGAGTTTCATCGATTGTCCCTTAACGACAAGGAGAATGAGGAGTTGGTGGTTCAAGCTTTTGATGTGGGAGGACTAGAAATAAACTATAAGCTGAGTCTGGTGGGTCGGTTTCTTGGGGAAAGAATGATCAATTTTGAAGCTATGGAGAGGACTTTATTGAACCTCTGGTGGCCAATTAAGGGTGCGTGCATCAAACCGATAGGAGGAAATGGTCTATACCTGTTTCAGTTTTTTATGAGGTTGATTTGAGGAAGATGGTTGCTGGTGGTCCTTGGAGCTTTAACAATTGCCTTCTGCTCATTCATCATTTGCGGGAAGGTGAGAATCTAGAAGATATTGAATTCCAAGCTGCGGATTTCTGGGTTAGAGTTCATGATCTTCCGCCTGGTTTTGCTTCCGAAACACTAGCTCGGAACCTTGGGAATCTGATGGGTAAGTTTCTGGATTATGATTCGGGCCACAAGAGGAGCTCTATGATCAACTACATGCGGATTCGAGTTCGATTGGACATTACAGAACCCCTGATGCGAACCAAGAATATCCGAAAGGAAGGGGGTAATCACTTTGAAGTTTCTTTCAGCTATGAAAGACTCCCTCTTCTCTGCTACCTTTGTGGGATTATTGGATATAGTGACACTCACTGTCCAAAGCTTATGGAGTTTTAGGCGACGGAGCTTCAACGGAGGATATCCTCGCCGAGAAATAGGCTCAACAACGAAATCGACCAAACCACTGGCGTCGAGATCCCTCCACACAAGGAAACACCGGATTTAGCTCCGTGAATCAGGGATTTCAAATAGGAGATAGGGTGGGAGGATTGAAGATGAAGATTATTAATAATTTTGATTATTATCCTTGACCGTTTTCCTTTCCGCCAACACATGGGCCTCATGCTGTGGCCTCCAGCCTTGTTGACTCTTAAGACCGAACTGTTTAGTTTATTGGCCCAGGAGGCTATTTATTGGAAACAACGGTTTAAAATTTTCTGACTAAATCATGGTGAGGTGAATGGTAAATTTTTTCATGCTCAGGCGTCAAAGCGTAGGCGTGTTAATCACATCTCTGTTTTGAAGGATGACTTTGGTAACTTATGCTCGGACTATGATACTATGGCGACCATTGTGTTGGAATATTTTACGAATATGTTTGGCACTCCTATTGGAAGTCATAACTTTGATGAGTTTTCATGTATAGTGATCGGGATAATGCTCAGCTTCTAGCTCCTTTTACCCAGTCAGAATTTAAGAAAGCGATTTTTGACATGCACCCTGATAAAGCACCTGGCCCAGATGGCATGAATCCGGCATTTTTCCAAAAGTGTTGGGATTTTATTGGTGATGATATTTTTACTCAGAGTTGTGAGTGGCTTGATAAATATGAATGTCCAGAGGGGGTAAATAATACTACTATTGTCCTTGTTCCGAAGAAGGATAATGCGAGTAGTATGACAGATTTGAGGCCTATTGCGTTATGTAATGTGCTTTGTAAGATCATCGCCAAGGTTCTTGCTAACAGGCTCAAGGTCATTCTACCCATAATTGTTTCTCCCATGCAATCAGCGTTTGTTCCGGGTCGGTTAATTTCGGATAATATTACGGTTGCATTTGAATTGATTCATCACATGAAGAACAAAAGTCGTGGTTCAAGTGGGGATGTTTCATTTAAAATTGATATTAGCAAGGCTTATGATAGGGTGGATTGGAGTTATTTGGAATTGGTTTTGCTTCGGTTGGGTTTTGATGCTAAATGGGTTGGCTAGATTAAGCTGTGTGTGACTACTGTGAGGTATTCGATGGTGCTTAATGGCAACAGTGTGAGGCCTATTAGTCCTAATAAGGGTCTACGTCAAGGAGATCCTCTTTTCCCGTATTTGTTTATTTTGTGTGCAGAAGGCCTCTCAGCCTTATTGTGTAAAGCGGAGGTGCGTGGCGATATACATGGTGCTCGGATTTGTGAGGGTGCCCCTACCATCTCGCATCTCTTTTTTGCAGATGATAGTTTCTTCTTTTTTCGAGCTTCTCCCAGTGAGTGTGATCGGATCAAGAATATCTTGTCTACTTATGAAGAGGCGTCGGGACAAGCAATTAATCTTCAGAAGTCAGGTATCATGTTCAGTTCTAACACGAAGCAAGATGTTAGACATGCTATTACTAATATTCTGGGGGTGTTCTGTAGCATCCCGTTACCCATGTTAGGGCTAGAATTGTAAATTGTGAGATTTTGATGAGAAATTAGGATTTTTGCACATCTTGCATTATTATTTGTGACATGCACATTTTGCACAATTATTTGATTGTACAT